>JAWLRI010000527.1:563726-576282 GCA_034781795.1 Crypturellus tataupa | reverse complement strand
CTTTTATTTTCCCTTTTTTTCCTCCCTCCCTTTCTCTTTTGCCTTCCCTCCTTTCTCTCTTGCCTTCCCCCCCTTTCTTTTTCTCCTTTTTTCCTCATTCTCTTTCGCCTTCCCGCTGCTCTCCCCTGCTCATCTCTTCCCCCCTTTAAAATAATCCCATACCCTGAGCTGCAGGGGCGGGAATTGCCACGGGATACATGGATTGATCGCTCTGGTACGGTTTTTATTGCTACGGAATGTAAATCCACTGATTTTCCGCTTGCTCCATATTCCCCCGGTGCCCGTTCATTGCACCTATCAATTTCTGCACGCAGGGGCTATAAAAAAACCCCGAGTCGCTGCCAAATATTCAGCTTTTTTACATGGAATCATCCGCCTTGGCGGCTTCACCAGCCTAAAATTAAATAGTGCCAAATTTAAGTAATTCCGGAGGAATATGATGATGACAACCAGTGGCACGGGCTGCCTTTTGCGGGAGATTTACGGAATATTTGGGACGAGTTTTGGATGCCAAACGGGAGCTGGATAAGGTTGGGGAAAACCCACATTTTTTATTGTGTTTTTTTTTTTTTTTTTTTCTATTTCAATCCATTATTTTCCCTCCTCTTTGCCCAGGTCCCTCCCAATTAGCACTATGACTGATGGAGATTACGACTACCTGATCAAACTGCTGGCCCTCGGAGACTCCGGCGTCGGCAAAACCACCTTCCTGTACCGCTACACCGATAATAAATTTAATCCCAAATTCATCACCACGGTGGGCATCGATTTCCGGGAAAAACGAGTGGTAAGTTGCCTCGGACAAATAAATTCTGCGCTTTTTTTCTCTTTTTTTTTTCCCCCTTCTTTATTCATTATTGCGGAGAAAATCAGCATGCTGCTTCTCTTACTGCAGGATAATGCAGAAATCATGATGGAAATCATTATGAAATCGTTTCCTGCTCTGTTTTTTGCCTGGATCCAGGCTAGATATAGGGTATAAAATCAACTTGCAAATAGTTACACTTTGCTAAAATAGTAAAAATCGAATAAATACAAGATTTTAGAGCCTGGGCAATGCTTATAGACATTTCCTTGATGGAAATTGTGACTATTTGCCCAGCTGAAAGGCAGGGACCTGTTTGAACTTGCTTTCTTTTTGGCAAATTCCTCCAGTATTTCGCAGGCGTCGGCGTGAGAGCCGCATCTTTTGGTGCCTTTAGGTCCCTGGGGACACTGCGAATGAAAATGCTCTAGAAATGCTAGAAAACCAGGAATAAAAGCGCACTCGGATGCGGATCGGGTCCGAAATTACCCGGATTCGGGGTTGAGCCGAACCGGTTGAGCCCGATGCGCAGGTCGGGAGCTGCTTCGTCCTCCTTGGGCGTTAGATTCCGCCGCGCTAACGAGAGTGAAATATTAATGAGGATTTTCATTGCCACCAAGCGGGCGAACACGCTCCTTGCTGCAGGGCTCCTTCCTGGCTCCTCATTAAAGGGCCTGAACGGGGACCCGGGGTGCCAGCAAATTCCCTCGGGAATTTTCCCATGTTTTTGCACATCTCTGGGTTTCTGAGTGTTATTGCAACCTCCCTCTCAAGCGGCTCTTAGCAGCAAGGCTCAGGCTGGGGTAAGGACGGGATTTGGAGCTCGAATCCCTCCTTGAGCTGCTCCTTTTGGCAGGTTTACAGCAGCAGAGGCCCCAATGGAGCTCCAGGAAAGGCCTTCAAGGTCCATCTCCAGCTTTGGGACACGGCCGGCCAGGAGAGGTAACGGCTTCTGTTGGCATAAAAAGTTCTTTTTCCTTTTATTTCCGGGGTTAAAGCGGGCAGAATTGGAGCCATTAGTCACGGGCAGCGTTGGTGTTTTCACCCAGCAGCTAGATTACTAACACTCCGATTAATAGCGAGCGATGCGGCGCATCCCGGCTCATTCCTTTCGCTTCCATGGGAACCTCCATCCACTAAATCACGCGGATGCTTCACACTTCCCGAGAATTTAGCGGCGTTTGTGCCCAAATGACTCTCGTTTTCTTGCGCTCAATGAAGACGTGCCAAAAATACGCTCGCCCCGAGCTCCGTTTGCAGGAACGGAGCCATCTCGTCCCTCCCTCCTTCCTTCCTGCAGATTTCGCAGCCTCACCACGGCGTTTTTCCGGGACGCCATGGGCTTCTTGCTCGTGTTCGATCTCACCAGCCAGCAGAGCTTCTTAAACGTCAGGAATTGGATGAGTAAGTAGCGAGTTTCGCCCGGAGACTTTCTTGGGCGCTTCCAAATGTCTCGTCCGCGTGACGATTTGGGAGCCGAGAACCAGTCCAAAGGGAATATTTGCGCGTAAAGGAGGCCCTGGCAGGGTTGATTGGGGGCTTTGGCTTTCGGGAATTTCCGGCACGCTCCGAATTCCGTTTTTTTTCTCCTCCTAGGTCAGCTGCAAGCCAACGCGTATTGCGAGAACCCCGATATCGTGTTGGTTGGGAATAAGGCTGATCTAGCGGACCAGAGGGAGGTCAACGAAAGGCAGGCCAAAGAGCTGGCTGAAAAATACGGGTAAGAAACTGAAAATTGCTGCTCAATTTCGTTAATAACGATGGTTAAGTGCAGTCACGGGTATCCTAAGGAGGAGGGTGAAGGTAAACGAGGAGGCTCTGCTTCGCCAGCCAGTGGATGTGGCTGAAAGCAGGGGGAAAAACGGAAGAAATGGAGATTGTGGTGGGGAAAAAGCTTTAAAATAACGGGCGTAAATGGTCACCGAGGGTTGTCTTGACACCAGGGTGTTTTCCCAAGGGCTCTTTCCCCTTTGTGCCGCAGCATCCCGTACGTGGAGACGAGCGCGGCCACGGGGCTGGCCGTGGCCGAGGCCGTGGAGGCTCTGCTGGACCTCGTCATGCGGCGCATGGAGCAGTGCGCGGACCGCGAGGCCGCTCCCGACGGCGCCAACGGGACTGCTGCCGCCCGCCTCGAGCCGGAGCCGCCGCGCGGGGGATGCGGCTGCTAGAGCCGCAGCCGAGCCCATATCCAAGCCCGGGAACCGTCCGGATGCCGCCGCCAAAACCTGCGCCCTTCCCATGGGATCGCGCAGGTTTTTTCCTCTCCAGGGACCTGATTTTAAAGCAAAAGCTCCGTCTCCGCGAGGCGCTTGGAGTCGTTCTTCCCACTCGGTGCCATTTTTGTGCAAATTCCCTCGTTTCTTCCCCTTCCCGTCTCCTTCATCCCTCATTTTTTCTGATCAAGCTACTGAAGAGAAGGAAGTAACTTTATTTTTTTTAAAAGAGCCTCCGCTTTGGAAGAAGGAGCTACATGAGGTCAGCGTAGACGGGATATAGGAATTCCAGGTCTGTGCCACTTAATTCCTTTATAATTCTTGCTCTGCGTCAGGGATTTTTAAGGCAAACGAAAGATTTTATGGGGCCTGTGAAGGAAAACGTCCCTGCTTGTTGAAGGGGAGGTGCTTTGGGGCGAAGGAAGATTTAATTTGGAACAAATTAATCAGGGAATTGTGCAACGTCGCTGGTCTCGCCACTAATCCAAGCAGGGATTGAAGAGCTGCAAGGCAGGACGTCCCGGCTATCGGATTCTCACGCTGCAGGGACAGTTTGGAAGGGATCTATGGAAAAACAAGATTTCTTTTGCGAAGCGGCTTCTGAATGTCACCGTAAGCCAAAAATCCTGTTTTCTCCCCTCCGTCGCATGAGGAATCCAGCGTTTTTTCCCTTCGCATCAGTGCGTGTCCCAGGTGGGACGAGGGGGAGAACGGAGAGCGGTTCCCTGCGCTTCTGGCACCCTGGGACGTGCAGCTTTGCAGCAGGGAACCTTCCTCGCGTGTCCCAAAAGGAGCGACGGGGAAGGCCGGTGACGGGGGAACTGGGAATGAAAGAAAAATCCTACGCTTAAAATTGCAGGATCGGTTGGGAAATCTCCCGTGGATCTTGATGGGATTCCTCCCAGCGTCTCGCCTCGTGTTTCCTCCTGTTCCCGCTCCTGCTGCCGCCTCTGCGCTCTGCCGACGGTCCCTGCTGCTGGTTTAGTGCCCTTGTCGGTGTCACCCGAGCTGCACGGGGGGACCCCGTAACCCCGCGCTTCGGGTTCTGCTGTTTTCCAAATAAAATGGTGTTTTTAAGCGGCTCGTGGGAGCGTTTGCAAGAGGAGATGAGGGGAAGGGCTCCTCCTGCCTTAGGGAACGGCCCTGAGGTCGTGGCGCGTGAAAGGAGAGGAAAAAGGAGCTTTCCTGAAGCTGCAGCCAGGTAAAAAGCAGCTCATCCCGGGATAGCACCTTCCAGGACAGCAGGAATCTGGTTATAGCAGGAATCTGGTTTATTATTTACAAAAAAAAAAAAAAAAAACAGCAGCGCAACACATCCAAAAAATAAAAATGTAATAAAAAAAGGCAGACAAGGTGCAGGGCTTCACCTAGCTTTCCTGCTTCCTCAGCCTCGCGAGCATCACGTAAGGGGATATTCCAAGGCCTCGCGGTGCGCTGCGAAGTGAAACAAGGTTGGCAGCAGTGGGGAAGAAATTCAACCGTATTTTTAAGGGCACGTGAAGCTTCCCTGCTCCCCCAACCTGCCTCTTGCCCTGAATTTGGGACCGCTGCCCAATTGCGTGTCCCAAGTAATCAGGAACGCGGCTCCGGCGCTGGCACCGTTCGCTCTGAAGCCAAATTTGTGTTTTCTCTCCTTTATGAAACAGCTAACGCCCAAACGCTGAAATCCGGTTACTTCCCAGCAGGGCAGAACCAAACCCGACCCCTCCGGCAGCCCATCCCGGGCACTCACTCTGTGGCGACTCCTTTGGAAACCTTCCTCGTGGACTGGCCAGCCCAGAATTCCACTTTTTCTTTAAGTTCTTTATTCTGCAAAGGGAAAAAAAAAAATAAATCTTTTCAGCATAATGCAGCAGAAAAGAACTACACCGGGAGTGCCGGCGTATGCCGATACCCAGCACAAGGGGGACACAAAGACAGATTTTCTAGGATTTCGAGGAGTTAAGTCATTTAAGTCGTGATCCAAAGTAGTTAAAATAAAAATGAAGTTAAAATAAATCCACAAGAACGGGTGGATTGCAGAAAGAAGTGAAAAAAGTCAGCCTTGCACAGAGCTATTTTCAGGGTTTCCATGCAACCCTGAAGACAGTTACAAGTTTTGCTGATAATAATTAAACAAGAACCAAGTTGCTGTGTTAAACCCGTCCCAGTTACAGGTTTAAATCCTTGGTTTGAATTCCCAAATCTAACCCCCACATTTAGTTTCGTCTTTCTCACTTTACCTGAGCTTCGAGCGCATTTAGCTTTTCTGTCAGATCGCCTATTTTTTTGTCCTGATCTCGGAGTTCATTGTTCAATTCCTCCACCTAGGAGTTAGAACACGGGCGTTTTTAAGTGGCTTTAAAAAACCTGAAAACATTACGAACGTTTCTGTGACATATAAAACCACAGCGTTAAGCGCAAAAAAAAAAAAAAAAAAATGCAGACATTTCAAGTCTCTTAAGCAGAGATCCCCATGGTTTTTTTATCATAGGAAAATTCCAATGTAGGATAATTGATCGATTTATAAAATAGGCTTGGATTTGCCTTAGGTGCTCGTTTCTCCCCACCTGGGTGGAATCCGGCCCCTGCCTCACCTCCTGGATGACGGCGCGCAGGCTCTGGTGCTGGGTCCGGATCAGGCGCTGCAGGTGGCCGATCTGCTCCCGCAGGGTGGAAATCTCCTGCTGAAGAGCCAAGCGCCTGCGAGGGGAAAAGCAAAGCGCCCCGTAAGGCTCTTCCTCTCGTTGCCTGGAGGGGCAGAACAAACAAACAAGGAGAAAGAGCAGCATTTTTCCCCCGCCGAGCGTAAATAAACGGGCACAAAAGCGGCACCGTCCCCACATTCCGTCACCGTTTGCTGTCTTCTTCCTTTGACATCATCCGCAGGAGCATCTGCTCCAGCGACAGCTTCCTCTCCGTCAGCGTTTTCTTTTCCTACGGGGAAAAATTGACGTTATGTAAAGTCGTGTTAGCGTTTGATCAGCAAGAAAGGGAGGGCTCAATCAGGAGGTCTTAAAAGCAGAAGAAAAATCCGTGCAGCTTCGAGAGAGAGGTGGAATCTGCCTTCCAGCACGTAAGAAGCCAAGGCATAGGCGTTACGCCCAAAATGCGAATTCTGAGTTCTCAAAATCTGGGTAAATTCATCTCTTATTTGATTGCATTTCAGGATATATTACAGCAATGCCCACTGCTGTTCAGCGCACACAGCAGGAAAATTACGCACGATACCAGCGCTTAATCCAAACCACCTAAAACCCCTCGAGCAAATTCACCAGAAAGGAGCGGAAATTTTCTTTTTGGCTACGTGGCAGAAGTTTATTGCGGTTCAACACTTAACCTGCCGCCAAAACGGAGAGCAATTAGCTCCTCTTTTCAATAGATTAAGCACTGTCTTCCGCGCTGCTGCTCTGTCCTGCATAGGAACCATCCGGACGGTGCCAGGAAGGGACAGGCGCTTCCGAGAGCCCCCGGGTGAGCGGTGCCCGCTCGGCAGGGCGCCCGTTGTCACAAATGGGGACTCTACAGCCAGAGAATGTCCCTCCACGAGCGGCCGGCCGCGGGGACCCACCTCTTCCATCCTCTGCACCCTCTGCTCCATCTCGGAAATGCGCGCGCACTTCTCGGCGATCCCCGCGGCCAGGCGGCTCGCGTCCTCCGTGCTCTGCCGGAGCTTCTGCTCTTGCGCGAGGTTGTAGGTCTGCGGATGGGGAGGGGACACACGGACACGTGCGCTAGGAGCTGGGGACACAGCGGTGTCACCCTGCCCCTCCTGGCTGCCTTTGGGGCTCAGGGAGATGAGATTTGAATGAGGCAGCCGCTCCAAACCAGGGGACGATGCTTCCCCGTGCCAGCTAACCCTTTCCTCGTCTTTTTTGGCTCCTCCACACTCCACAGTTGACAATTTAGTCATCTCCCAATTTCGTCTGTGGTACCTGCATCTGCTGCTTCTCCTTCTCGTGCCTTTTCCGAAGCTCTTCGGAGCGAGCATGGTAATTCCCGGACAGCTTTTGGGAAGCAGATCGGAGAGCCTGGACCCCCGCTTCTCTCGTAGCTTCCAGCTAGAGAGAGTAACGGTGCAAAAAGCAGATATCGTGCTTTAATAAAAGCATAATTAATAATAATAATTAATTAGATGCCAAACAATAAGCCTAGGATGGAAGTCTACTAGGGTGAAAGAGTTTCTACTTGCTGGCCTGCTCCTTCTCCATAAGGAAAGAACATGGGAGAGCGGCACCAAAATAGGCACTTTTCTATTTTAACCAACTCCAGCGCAATTAGAAGGATCTGTCCTTAAAAAACCCCCGGGACTCTCACCTTGATCTTCAGGACTTGATTCTCCTTGCTCACCAGCAAGAGCTGCTGCTCCGTTTCTTGCATCTTGGCCACGACGGGACTGTAGCCGGAGCCGGACGTAGTGTTCCTCGACTCCGCTTTATTGCCCGTGCTTTCCGGAAGCTGATGAAGGAAATACACACGGGAATTCCTTTAAAAACAGGTAACTCCGCAGCCGAGCTCTTCACAGCGCCGGGACCTAACCTATTCACAGAGCAGCGGTCACAACAGCTTCACCCCGCTCAATAAACGCGGAGAAATTACCATGTGCTGGTCGTTCAGCCCCTCCGGGGTTTTGCATTTGAAAGCATTCGCACGTCAATCCGGGATAAATAACGCCAGCCCATTCCCCGCCGCGGCATTTCACGCGATTCATTAGCTTTTAGAATAGCGCGGCGCGCGCCGCGGCAGAGGTGAGGCAGCAGAAATGCCCCTTATTAACTGTTATCCAACACTCCCCGTTAAAAGAACCTTTCAGCTATTTATTCCTCCCAACGTAGGGAGCAAAATATTGCGACATTTCCAAATCTGTTTGCTGCCTCTTTGGGAGCAACGGTTTGATGGCAGCGAGGAAATCCAAGGAAAATTAGAGTGAATAGAAAGTGGGTTTTTTTTCTGCTTACAACCCTTTAAAACAGAGATTTATCAGTTTTAAAGTTTAATACTGCTGAGGTTTAAGTGTTACAAATTTATCCATTTCCACCTTTGCCATAAGGTACCAAATTTCTGTTAGGCCAAGGCCAAGGGTGGAAAAACCTCCCTAATTCCAAAGGGGTTTAAGCCAAGCCAAGACAGCGCCCGCTATAATTAAGCTGTTAACGCGGAGTAAACAGCGCAGAATAAACGCACAACTCAAAGGTTTTCCAGATAAACAACCGCGTAAGGGGCAGGATTCTCTTTTTCAGCAGTTCTTACCGCCGCTATTATTGCCGCTTATCTATAAGAAGCGAGCCAGGAAGAGAGCAAATTCCTTCAAAATTACCTTTTTCACGTATTCGGCCTCTTCCGTGATCTGGGCGCAGGAGGATCCATAGAGGAGGTAATTCCCCTCGGAGCCCCGGTCCTCCCTCGTGACGTGCTCCGTGAGCAGCAGGGTCGTCGTCACGATCCGCGCGTTCCTCTTTCCTGCGCGAAACAAAGCGCAAAGCGGGTTCTCTTAGGCGGGCAGAGGGCATAGCATTCCCGTTATCGCATTCCTCGCATTAAAATCTGGGAATTTCGCCGTTTTCCCCCCCTGCATTTCCCTCGGTAACAACAACCCTACCCGGATCCTACCGCACTGCGGCGCCAACAGGAAGCTTGCTCAACCCCGCACGCTTCCCAATTAAATCATTTTCCAATAAAATATAATTAGGCAACTCGGAATATTTATTGCTGCCATAGGGAAAGGCTCTCATTGCCCCAACGAGCTGCACAAACTGTATTTATCTAAGTGAATCAGCAGCAGCACATCCGGGCCAGAGGGATTTCCAATGGACGGGAACGCGCGGCCCCGGCAAAACAGGCGCCTAAGTTAGAAATTAAAGAAATAGAAATATAAAGGAATTCGCCGCGTGAGGATTAAGTGCCCCGGGGCTGTTACTAACCTGCAGAGACGCCACAGAAAGTAAAAAATCGTCGTTTTAAAGGGATTTTTCCTCAGATTCGCGCAGTTTGCATCCCCCTTTAAAGCAAACGGGCGCCCGGGCAGGTCCTCCTCTCCCCGAGGGCCAAGATACCCGGTTGTGTAAGCGCAGGAGCCGCTCGCAGGGAAATTCATCTCTTTAATTGCAATTTCCTGCAGCGGCAGGTGAGGAATACCTCAATTTTGGCCTTTTCGGGCGTTTATTGGATACTAAAAGTGTCCCCGTGAGGAGGGGGGGCCGCGCACGGCCACGAAACGCGTGTGGCGCCGAGGGAAGCCGAAGGGTTTGCCCCAAATACCCGAATTTATGGATTACGGATGAACCTCCGGGTAGGAAATACCCGATTTATGGATTACGGATGAACCTCCGAGCGGAAAATACCCGATTTTATGGCTTACGGACTCACCTGCGGGCGGGGAGGACATGCTAAGCGCGCGGCGCGGCCAGGGCTCCCTGCGGGCGGGCGGCTGCCTGGAAGGAGGACGAGCGCTCGGGGCACAGACACGGGAGAAAATCGGCGCAGGTCGGGGCAGCCCCGACCCGGGAAGCGGCTCGGACCGGCTCGGCTCGGCTCGGCTCGGCTCGGATCGGTTCGGCTCGGCTCGGATCCCGCCCCGCTCCGGGCGCAGGCGCCGCCTTCCCGCCGCGCTGAGGCGCCGCCCGCACCTGCCTGAGGGGAGGCCGCGCCTGAGGCGGGGCGAGCGCGGCCGCGGCGCTTCCCGCCTTCCTTCCCCCCTTTTAATACCAAATATTGGATAAAATATCAATTTCTAAATAACAACAACAACAACAACAAAGACAGGTTAGTGTGATGAGGGCACGGGCTCCCCTCGGGAGGGCAAACAGGATCCCCGCAGGCAGCGCCCGGCTCCAAAGTCCGTCCTCGCGCGGCCCTTCCTTTAAAGGGCCTTTATTTTACTTATTTAAAAGAAAATAATTATTTTCGTGCTAAAAGGAGGCAAAGTGGAGCCCACACCACAGCGCTCGTCCTAGAGCTGCCCTAAAGGGAAGGGAAGGGATAAAACGGGGAGGTTGGAGGCTCCATCTCGCCCTTGGACTCGTCCTTCTTCATCCAGGTTTGGTTTGGACCTCGCGTAGGGCTAAATGGGGCAAAAAAATCTCATTTTTACCAGTTTTGGCATAGTAATCTGGTAGGTGTCCGATAGTCTATAAAGAAACATGCGATATTTTCTAGTTTTTGGCTTTTTCCCCACTAAAATCTCATATAACATCAACTATAGGTACGTAATTATTGCAAACGGCGTCATTGCAATTTCCTTATCTTTTAGTGCTGTGTTTTAAGGGTGTCATTCCAAATTTTCTTATCTTTAATGCTATATTTTAGGGCTTTTCAAATAGGAAATAAGGATAGGAATAACAGCCAGAAAGTCGAATGAGAAATAGAAATATATTGTAAATTAAAATCATATTTTAAAAAACCTAGACGAGTTACGCGAGCTCGTGAACTGGGCAGTCTTATTGCATTACGAGAGGCAGGGAACCGCGGTGAAATATATCTTAGAATAGAAGTTTATGGCCAAATCTTGAAGGGACAAAAAAAATGGAGCAAATTTGTCCTTTTTCCCCTCAATCGCCCAAGTTTGAAGCCAAAGCCAAGGCTGCGGATCCAAGGAGCCACCAGGCAGGTTCACGAGGTGCCTTTTCCCCAGCGTTTGCTTCTCCGCGCCGCGAATTCCTGCCTGCGGATTCACCTTCCGTCTCCTGGGTGGAACCTCTGGGCTTTGGTCCCATCAGATATTAAGTCTTAATTAGCGCTTGGCTCCCCAGCCCGTTGCGGGGCAGGTGTTGCTCCTCATCGCTTCGCCGGTGAATAAAGCCAAGCACATTCCTTGTGCAAACCGGTTCGCCTTGACTCACGCTTCTACAGCGATAAATAACATATGTGTAAGCAAAACTACCCAATTTTTGCACATCTATGAATATTAAGCATTTTTTTTTCCATGCTTTGGCATGGGAGAGTGTCTTAAATTGCTGGAGCTCCCGTTGGAGCCTTCAGCGCGGAGCCAGCGACAGCTCTTTTTGCCTCGAGTGTTTAATAAGTCGCCGGGGAAGCCTGGTAATTAATTTATTGCTTTAATTATACAGTGTGTTAACTGTTCCTGTCAATGTCTTTTTAAGATAAGGGTTTTGTTGCGTGAGTAGCTTGGGCGAGGATAAAAAGAGCTGCTCTTATCTCGCCCGCGCCGCAAACGTAACAAATGAAGCCCTCGCTCTGCCGCTGCTTTATGAAGACGTTTGAAAAGCGTTTAACCAAAACTAGGAAACGTCTGCTTATTCCCGGCTTCATACTTCCTCTCCCAATATTTGTTATTTGGAAAGGAAAGGAATGGCTGCGTCTGGCCTAGCCAACCACTAAGCTGCGTTCATTACATAAAAGCTAAAGCTTGAAATCCGTTTCTCCTTTTTTTTCTATATACAGAACCAAAAAGCTCATCATTTTTTTTGTCCCGGCTAGATCGTTTGCTCTAACAAAATGCCTCCCATAAACTTGCTTCGCTGTAATTGAAATTAGGGCTGATTATTGGCGAGAATTATGTGCTCTGTTGCTGTTAAACAATCCCATTTCCCTTCTCTAACAGCCTCGTGAGAGTCTCTAGGATCCAGTCGCAGCAAAATTCACCACGCTCAAGGGAGACCACCCTGCAAGGAGGATCCCTTGCTAGGAAGTGCCTTTCCCCAAAGAAATTCCAAGGAGCCTGAGAAAACAGGATACGGATCATTATGATGGTTTAGCCCAAGCTCCTGTGATGCATCCGCCAAGGATTTGGGAATTCCGCTGTCTATGAACGCGACAGACTCGGGCCTCAAAGGATGAAGCCGTCGTCCTATCCGTGGAGCAGCTCATTTCCATGCCGAGAGGTGTCAAAATCCATGTAGGAGCATCCCGCAGATTACACAGCCCTGTCCTGTGCCAGGCATTTGCTCAGATCCGGGGAGAAGGGGGGATCTTGCGCCACTCCGGATCCAACCGCTGCGTTTTCCCATGGATTTTTAAGAGGTTCTGTCAGCAGGTGCTTAAGCGAACGCACTGCGTAAATAAATACGACTATAAAACAAGTCCGAACCCTTTCCAGCCTTCCTCGTGGGCGACAGCTATTCGCGCTCCGTCGCCTGGGAACAGCTGGAGTTTAGCCACTATTTCTACCCCTTCCTGAGGTTATTTTCTGTGGAGTAGTTTGTATCTCACTCTCTTTTCTTGGAACCAATTGGAGAAAACGCCTCCAAAACTTGCAAAAAGAGCTGCTTAAAAATAGAATTGTGATATATTTTTATGTTTATTTTTAATTTATATATATATATTTATTTTATCTTTATTTTTTGATAGGGCTGCAGTGCACGTGGCAGGAGCGACGGTGCAGCCAAGCCAGCACGTGCATCTCCGCGCTTGCCCCTTCCTTCCCGGTAGGAATTCTTGAATTTTTTCCATCAAAATCGCCCCCGCGAGTTGAATTTTGCAGCGTCCGCTCCGCGTGAATTTGCAGCCCCCGGCGTCCTCGCTCGCGGCGCCATAAATACGGGTAATGAATCCTCGCAAACCGATCGCTCGGCGCGGCCCCGCTTGAGCGGGTTCGGCGAAT
>JAWLRI010000527.1:544921-563626 GCA_034781795.1 Crypturellus tataupa | reverse complement strand
CGGCGCCATAAATACGGGTAATGAATCCTCGCAAACCGATCGCTCGGCGCGGCCCCGCTTGAGCGGGTTCGGCGAATCGATCGCCCGCGTTTGGAGGCAGTCATTAAATTCCCTTCTGTTCATCTGCTTCCCGCAGGACCGGGCTGCTCTGCCCGTCAATCTCGCTCTCGCCGTCCTACAGCTGCTGCTCCGGGTCTTGCTTTTGATAAACAATCTGTTAGCTAAAAAAGCGGCGCCCCAAAGTTAACCGCGGCCCCGTTCTAATTATTCTCCTCATCGGAAAGCTGGGCTCGGAGAGAAGCATATTGAAAAATGACAGACAGTGATAAATTTGGGGGGTCTGTACTAACAGTTTTGAAAATGTGCCGCTGCCGTTGTAATTCCGCCTTTGCGAGATGAGCGCGTTGCTCGCAGCTCTTTACACCGTGCCAGATTTTGGCTCTTGGATGTGGCGTTGCAGAAATGACGTGCTAAAATCCTCTTGGCCTCTCGCTGTGATTAAAAAAAAAAAAAGCACCATCATTTTAGCAGCAAAAAATAAAAACCCTCCTCGTTATTTAATGACTCAACTTCTGGAGAGTCTGTTGGGTGGCTGGCGAGGAGGTGACGCGTTCGGACTCGGGGATGTTGCAGCATTTAGGTGTTTTCATGCGTTTTCTCCGGATCATCCCTTAGGAACGCGGGGATTGGGTTGCCATGTCCATCCGGATGCCCAGGGCCTCATCCCAGCTGAGGCCCCACTCAGCTCAGTGAGTCCCCACTCATCCCCACTGAGTGACCAGGATTCTTCCTCGCTTCCATTCCTCTTAGGAGTCATCATCTCCTTCCTTCCTTCCTTCCGTCCGTCCTTCCTTCCGTCCGTCCTTCCTTCCATCCGTCCTTCCTTCCGTCCCTGCACGTGTTCTACGTCTGCCATTTCTTCCTACCCATTTTGGAGTTAAGTTTCCCCTGTCTGCAGGTCCCACATTCTGAGAGTTACTACAAAATTAAAATAAAATGAAGTTAGGGACCAGTTTGCTTCCTCTTCACCATATTATTTCAGGATGAGAATAATTCCCAGCCGAGGCAGCACGTCGGAGCGCGCGGGAGCTGCGGAGCGGGTCCGGATGGGCAGCAAGGTGGGATCCGAGGAGTCAATATTTGAGATTCCGCAGGAAAAAACAGGGCTGCTCCCGATCCATGCACTATCCCCCCCGGAGCAAAAGCACGAGCGCAGCCGAACATCCCCCTTGGGCACAAACTGCGCGGGACAGGGAAAAGATTTTCCTATTCCCACCCATTCCCGCCGCCGGGAGCGCGCGGGCGCGCAGTGCCACCTAGCGCTGCGCTGGGCGCTCCAAAATCCCTCTTTTTTTCGCGCTGTTTTCCCCGTTATTTTCCATCAGGTCGCGGTTGCGCCGCGATTTGTAACTTGCGTCGACTTTTCCGCGCGGTCCTCGGCCACGGCCCCGCGCGCGTCTGCTGGGCTTCATTAGCGCGAGCGGCGGCGCTGCCTTCCTGCTCATACTCTTCGCACATGTGTGCGTTTCGGCAGGGTTGGGACCCGCGCCTGCTGCCTCCTCGCTAATTTTTACCTCATTTTCTAGGTAAAAATAGAGCGCGGCTTCGCGTGGGCTTCATCTTTCACTTCGCCGAACGACCTTGAACTGCCAGATGAAAAAGATCATTTATTTTCTTTCCCCCCTCCGCACAAGGGCATTTTTTTCTTTCTAATACTCATTTTAAGGCTGCTTTTTATTTCTTCAGTTCAACCCGCAACTAATTATTCCGCTAAATTTTTCCATTTGTGCCATCCGGAGAGCGAGGGAGCTTTTAGAAAATTGAAAAAATACATCCGTATTGGAAAGAAAACCAAGCCAACATGTATATTCCCGTTTCAGATGTGCTGAAAATCAAAGCTGCCCAGGGCAGGGGAAGAAGAGGAGGGGACATCAGTGGTCCCCAAGCCCCACCGAGTAGGAAAATGCCTCCACGAGTGGGTTCCTCTGCCCCACAGACACCGAGGGACAAATAGGGATCCCATGGGAAAAGCCAAGGGTCAGCGCTTGGCTCCGGATCGGAAGCCGAAGCTCATTTTCCCCATGGAAAACTCAAAGGGAAATTGGAATTGTGGTGGGGAAGGTGTTTGCAGCATCCAGGGAGCTTCTGCCCTCCAAATTCCCTCTCTGGAAGGGCTTTCCTGACTCATCTTGTGTCAAAAAAACGCTACGGGAAGACCAACAAACTCAAATATTGGCTTTGATTGCGTTTGTTCATTATCTGCTTTTATTTCCCCACCTTTTAATTCCTTGGTGTCCCCCTTTTTTCTCTCCAGATGCGGCGGTCTTGAAGCCCCTTCAGCAAACGCAACTCGAGGGAGCTGCAATAAATTCGCGGAACCGGCAACCTAGTAGCCCTCCTCCGGATTTACAGCCCTCAAATCCATTAAAAAAAAAAAAGTGGAATAAAATAATAATAAATGTCCCATAAAAATGTGGAACCAGCGTTCGGAGAGGGGTCCTGCAGGAGTCGCCAGGGAGCCAGAGCTGATTGAAACCTCCAGAAATTCAACTTTTTTAGCTCCTTAAACTACTGTTATCTGGAATCTAGGTCAAGCTTTGCAACTGCAGTTGGAAAATAGGGAAAGCACTTGTTATCAGGGCCCTATAACACCAGACGTGCCTTAATACGTCCCTAATTTGCAAACCTTCCGCCTTGATTGTGGCTGTTTTTGATTTTTTTGTGCTATTTTGAGCAATAACGCGGCTCCTCCGCACCGCGGATTCCCGCAAATGGGTCCTTCTCCAGCCAAATGGCGCGGATATCTCTGCCGGAATTTCCGAGGAAGGCGACGCTCCCTTAATCTACGAAAAGCAACAGGGGTAAATGAGCTTCCTGCAGCTTTCCGAAGATTTCTCCCATCCCAAGCCGGGTGCTCGAGCAGTGCGGATAATGAAACGCGATGAATTTGCGGCCGCCGCCGAAGCGCTGCGCAGCCGACCCCAACGCAGCCCGCGATTGCCGCTCGCCGGGTAAAATTCGCCTCTCGCAGCTGCTCCTTTCTTAAAAACATCCCATTTTGTTTATTTTAAGGAGCCTGCGCTCCGTCTCCGAGGCCCGGATCTGCCGCCGTTCGCGTCAAATCGGCGTTGAAAGCGCTTCAAGGTAATGGGCTATAATGGACTTTATTGCTCCCCTTCCATGGGGTCCCATCGCAGAGGTGCTGCCGCCTGCATCCGCGCGGGATCTCCTGGGAATTCGTGAGGATCCCGTTGATCCCCAGGCCCAGTGTGACCATCCTACGGGGCGGCGCTTCAACCCAGTGCAGAAATTCAGGGCATTTGCAGGGTCAAGTCGTAAACAGAGCGTTCAGGGACACTCGACCTTCCCGAGTGCCGTTATTTAAAATACAATAATCCAAAGTGTTGCTGCGCTCGGAAGCCGAGCTCAATTAAGCTCATGTGCAAATAATTTCATTTTAACACAATGCCTATACTCCCATGTATAAAGTTCTATATCATTTCAAGAAATAATTATTGTAATTAGCGTCTCATTTTGAATTTAGAAGCGATTGCTTTCCCCCAACCCTCTTTTTTTTTTTTTTTTTTGGAAAAACTAAATTAATTCCCTGGGAAACTGATGAGAACTTTCCAAACTAGAAATAAATGCCTGTAATAAATCAAGCGATAAGGGAACAGGCGGAGATTAGCCTGCAATTAAAGTTTACAGAATTAATTCCACTCAAAATCCGTGGAGTTTAATGTCCGTAGCTTCTCCCTTCCTTTTGGAAGGAGGCAACTCCTAAAACTATGGATGTCGGGAGAGTTGAGTGGTGGCACGTGCAGGAATCCCTATTCCTCCAACCATTAAGAGCCAAAGAGTTTTCATCCTCACTTCTCCCATATTTCAATAGTCAAAAAATATAAATAAACATAAGGCCCGGCAAACACGGGCAAATGGATTGGAAATTTGGCCAGGTGATTGGAAGTTGAAGGCGCAGATTTGTTTTTTTTTTACCCAAATGAATGTAAATTTCATTAGGTGCTAATTAAAAGGAAATTAGGCAGCCGTTACAATTACTGCCAATGGCATAACTTATGAAGCTATTGGCAAACCAATTTAGGAATTCGCATCGCCGTTCTTATTGTCAAGTTGGTTACCAAAGAAACCCGGAATAAATAATATACTCCGTGCCTATGCAAATGGGGCCTTGATGCGTTGCTAGGCTGTTAAAGCTAATGTCATTGTATAAAACAATAATGTTAAACATTATTAGTTTTTTAATTATGTCAGTTCATTAGAATTGTGCCCGTTAATTGCCTATGATTCATCTCTAGGAGGGAGAAACGTGCAGGCGGCATCTTTGGGGGGCTTCCTCCACAAATCACCTCCCAAAAGAGCAATGCTTTTTCACTATAACACTTAAAAAAGAATAAAATCTTGCAGGTAAAACCCCGCATACTTCATCTCGAAAGATTTTATTCTGTCATCAGTCAGGAAAAAAAACATTTGACCCATTTGAAAGGAAAATAAAGGCTATATCTCCATCCGAAAGCCAGGAAAGTCCTTTATAATCTCAAATAATTTCCCATCCTGGCCACTTCCTTGCTCACCCCTGGCTGTAGCGCACAGAGCAAATGGGGCCGACGTCCCTAAGATTCCTGAAGTTGGGATGCTGATGGATTATGACCCGAAATAGGGACTTGTTTGGTGGCACGGGACCTCGCTCCGGTGGCGCCTGCTATTAGTCTTATTAGTCTTCTGCTTTATTGCTATTTTGCAAGGATTTACGGTTGCGTCGTTAAAAGAAAATCAGCATTAGCCGGAAAGCGGCCCGCGTCTCCCCGCGGGCAGCTCCTCTCCCAAAGCCGCCTCTGCTCTTCCCTCCTTCCCTTCCAGATCTTCTGCTCCAAAGCCCCGGCAATGAGGACGCTGCAGCTCCGGGGAGCCAAAATGAGCCTTCCTCCAGCTCTTCCCATCGCTCTCTTGCTATCTGGAGCATTTCCCGACGTCTCCAAACGTGCTTTTTTGGTAAACAAAGCCATTCTTTTTCCCCCTAAGTGAGTTAAAATCATCCATAAAAACGCACCCTTTGCAAACACAGAATCCGTAGGCAATTGCTATCACTTGCAGCCAATTTTTAAGATTGCCGTCGAACTTCATATTCCCTTCCCCTTCCGACAGCTCCTTTTCCAAACGTTGCCTCTGCAATTTCTCCCTCTTTCTCCTCCGCTTTCTACCTTTCAGCCCAAATACAACCAGAAACAAAGCTCCTAATTATGATCCCCCGATCATTATTCTCCCAAGAAGGTCCCGGTAATTAAATTTTAAAGAAAAATATATTTAATGAGCTTGCGGCGGTTTCATCCAAGCGATGCACAGTCAAGTAGATAGTGATTAGAATGAAACGGCTCTAATTTGAATGACTTGATAAAAGCTCCTGCTTCACGCCTATGTTTTTAATAATTGCGTAATTACACGCAGAAGCGGTCCTGTAAATATCGCTTGTTCTTGCGCCGAACGGGCGGCAGCAAAATGTGGGAGTTTTGTCTAAATTTTCCCCGCTTCGAAATGGCATTTTCTTATGTCAGCTAAAACGTTGGCGCGTCTGCCTTAATAACACAAATATAGGAGAGTACGGAAGCCTACGCGTGTGTTTTAGCTCTCCGAATGCAAAATTTTGGCTTGCGCTTTCATTTGGGTTTGAAGAATCCCGTCGTGTCCATGATGAGCAGCATCCAAGGGGTTTTTTGGGATGAGAAGGGATGTGGAAGGGGCATCAGCCCGGCGCCGATTGCCACTTATCCGACGTTTTCGTGATATTCACCGAAATGAAAAATCAGCAAAAACTCGCGCGCCGATTGCGTCTGCAAATGCTGAAGGACAGGAAACAGCGCTAGTCTGGGAAGGAAAATAAGTCTGTTTGGAGCCTAAAGGGAGCGATTCAGAAATAAGGAATTAAATGAAGACGGAGTGCGGGCTGCAGCTGCACCGGCATTAAAATCTTCTTGTTTAGATGCTTCATGAGCCTCTCCGTGACGTTGGCTTTGCATTGGGAGGGTATTTGGCTTTCTTGCTCTGCGCTGGACCGGGAACGGTCCGGAAAATGAAGATGTGACCGCTCCAGGCCTTCATTCAACACCAGAATTCCCTCCTGCTGCGTGTGTCGATATCCTAAACGCATTTCAACTCATTACCGAAAAAGAAACCCCTCTCCTGTCGTGTTCCTAGCACGTGCCCAGCCTCCGAGTGGTAGTTCGCCCCGATCGCGTTGCCTAAGTAGGTTTTAATAATAGCGGCGCAACTCATTTGCTCCGATATGAAACTCCGTCTCGGCGAGATTATCCGGGAGCTAATTAAATAGGCAGAAATTGAATGTGACGCTGAGTTTGCAATCGAGGCTGCAGGTGACTCCCCGAGCATCTCTTTCTCCCGCTGGCTGCTTATTGGAGTTAGCAACTCCCTCGTTGCCCGTTCGCGGGATATTGCTCTTCTTGCGCGTTAGAAACATCGTTGGGTTGTGCCGTGGGTCGAATTCCTTTCAGCTGGAAAGAAATCCGTATCCCGCTGGAATGGACTCATCTCTCAGTGAAATCCACAGTACCAAAAACCACCTCAGTCGGTGCAAAGTGTTCCCCTTTCCCCTTTTTTCTTTGATTTTTGGTGGTTTTCTGCCTCTTTTAGGTGCTGGAGCATCCAGGACCATGGCCGGAGCATCTAGGATCACGGCTGGAGCATCCGGGACCACGTCTGGACCATCCGGAACCACAGCTGGAGCATCCGGGACCACGTCTGGAGCATCCGGAACCACAGCTGGAGCATCCAGGACCACAGCCGGAGCATCCAGGACCACAACCGGAGCATCCAGGATCATGGATGGAGCATCCAGGACCACGGCTGGAGCATCCAGGACCATGACGGGACCATTGGGGATCACGGCTGGAGCATCCAGGATCACGGCTGGAGCATCCAGGACCACGACCGGAGCATCCAGGACCACGGCCGGAGCATCCGGAACCGCAGCTGGAGCATCCAGGTTCACAGCTGGAGCATCCAGGACCGCAGCCGGAGCATCCAGGACCACGACGGGACCATTGGGGATCACGGCTGGAGCATCCAGGATCATGGCTGGAGCATCCAGGATCACGGCTGGAGCATCCAGGACCGTAACTGGAGCATCCAGGACCATGACCCGAAAATCCTTCCTCCTGGCCTGGCATTCCAGGAAGGATGCGGAAGGCTGAAGATCCTCCTTTGCTTTTAAAGAAGTAGAACATTTTCTATAACTCTAAATTCATCTCAGTTTGAGCTGGTCGGGAGCATCCCATAGGGATGATTCTCCTAGCAGCACGAGGGAAAATTCCCCAAAAGCAAATTTTTCCCCAGGAATGTTCTAATTCCGCCTGATAGGCCAGGGAAATCGTAACAAAATGCTTCGTTTCGGGTAATTTTTACCCAAAGCTGTTTTATCACCCTGCACCGACAAAACACTTCTCCGTTTCCCGCATGGAAAAGCGCGGAGCCGAGCGCTCCGGGAACGCGGCTCCCCGGCGAGCCCCGGCTGCGGCTCATTAGACCCCACGGAGGCGCTGGGATCCTGGAAAGCCGGGATCCGGCATGGAGATGTGCTGCTTCTGCGGGAAAAGCCTTGGTGGCGGCGTATTCCCAGGTGCCATTCCCGGGAAACGTGGATGGGAACAAGGAGATACCAGATGAGGACGCGGGGCGAGTTAACGGCAGGATAAGGGCTCAAATAAAACCCTCGCAACCCGCTGAGCGAGCCCCGACTTGCTAAACTGCTAGAACGTTAATGAGGGAGAGATCTTAATTAAATCGCTCGCAATTAACTCTCCCAGGGGTACCAAAAATAAGGGAGAAAAAGGCAAACTAGTGAATACAAAATACCTGTAGCGCAGGCAGAGGGAGGCAGGAAGCTCCCCCACCAAGGCCGCCCTTTGGGTTTCTGCCCTTTCCAACATTTTTTTTTGCCCAATTCTGGTTTTTCTTCCCCCTTTCCTTCCTCACGTTCCCTCTTTCTCATTCCAGACGTTGGGAGCTGGATGTCACAAGAGCTTTCAAGTTCAGCCGGGACGGATTTGCAGTTAGCCGCAGCAGCCGGCGCCCGGACACCCTTCGGAAACAGGTTCTGATACCAAAGCCATGAGGGCAGGTCCTGTTTCCAGGGAGGAAGGTAGGGAATTCTGCCAGGAAAGAATTCCTTGTGAGTATCCTTGGATGCACACAGGGAATTTCCTTGGATACACACAGCGCCTGCTCTAAATCCAGGCTCCTCTCTGCAGCTTTTGGTGCCCGGCATTAGCCCCAGGTGTTCGGGAAGCATCCCGGGGCATCCGGAAGCGCCGCGCCGGATGCATCCCGGGATGCGGCTCCGCGGAGCGGGGCTGGGAGGCGCGCGCGGAGCGTGCCGGAGACGGCGGCAGCTGCTGCTGCCGCGGTGGGAAGAAGTAGGTCAAGCCGGATTTGGGGGTTGCCACAAATCCGCCGGCGAGCCGGGGCCATCCCGCTTCTACCACTGCCACGGGGCCGGGAATGCCGCCTGCAGCTGTCCCGCTGCCAGCACGGATGCATCCGGACGCGCACAGGGCTTCCCTGTGGTGCCTCCCCTTTCCTCGCCCCCATTAATCCTGCCGCAAAGCGCCCTCCGGTGCGGGGCTGGAGTCGGGATAAGGAGGGTAATTCCGGGCCCGTTATCCCATTTATTGCACTTGGAATTCGGCCACCAAAGCGCGCGGCGCCCACGATGCCGCCCTGCTATCGGCGCACGCTCGTGCCCACCTGTGTCCCTTGCGGTCCCCAAACTCCTTAGGAACAAGGTGCCGGATATAGACGGGATTCCCGGGCAGGTCCCCACGTGTCCCGTGTAGCTCCGGGCACCCCGAGGTGGCTCCGGGCACCGGCGCGTCCTTGGGGACACCGCGGGCGTCTCCCAGGGCTCGCCGTGTCCTGCAGGATTGGGTGCAAAACGCCTACGTGTGGCCGCTGGCTCGGCACGGCTCGGAATGGCTTGGAATGGCTCGGAATGGCTTGGCACGGCTCGGAATGGCTCGGCACGGCTTGGAATGGCTCGGCATAGCTCGGGGACCCGCGCTAGGTGGCAGTGTGGCCTCCCGCAGCGCAGCCACCGCGCGGCGCCGGGAATGGCACCGCTCGGCTCCGACCTTGTGCCTCGGCCAAAGCCACGCGCCTTGTCCCGGGATAAAAACGGGGCAAGGAAAGGAGGAAAAGAAGGGATAGGGTAACCCAAGGGTGCGCGTGGGTGCCACGAGCGAAGGGGACTTTGGTGCCGGAGCAGCTCCGGAAAGGCGGACGAGATCCTAGCAGGAAACCTGGATCATTCCGTATACTTAAACACCCTGTATGTATTTGGGGGGGCGAAGGAAAAGAGGGAGAATTGTGGAAAGAAAGAGGGAAAACAAATGGAAAAAGGAATAGAGAAATTCTAACGGTGGGGAATAAGCAGAACGAAGGTATTCCCCCCGGTTGCCCCTCGTAGTATTATTTGTGCCGGGCTAGTTGCCGTGGGACGTCTGCCCGCATCCCAAATTATTTGAGTGAGTTAATCTGCTCGGCGGCGGCAGATTCCGCCGGCAAATCCCAAAGAATTGCAGTTAAGCTGGTCGGTGGCAGCCTAGTCCGCGGGCAGCCCCGGGCAAATCCGGAGCCGGGGCGGCTAAATTAGGTCAGGGCGTTTTAATGGGCACGGAGGTCGTCGTCGCCTGTCCCCGCCGGGAAGAGAGCCCGGGATAAGGCTCGTTTTGGCTGAAATATCCAGGGATTTGGGGGGAAAAATGGGTATTTTTAGCAGCTACAACCACCTCCTCCGGCACCTGCTTTTGGCCGGGGTCCGCACTGACCGAACTGCATTTTTATATCTATTTCTTTTATCTTTATATCTATTTCTTTTATCTTTATATCTATTTCTTTTATCTTTATATCTATTTATCTTTATATCTATTTATTTCATCTTTATTTCTTTTATCTTTATTTCTTCTACCTTTCTATCTATTTATTGCGCCTTCCGCCGCGGCTCCGCGGAGCCCTCCCCTCCCTACCTCTAAGGAATTATTAAATAAACCCTCCTTGCCATGAAATCGAAGGCGCATTTCAGCGGGGCAGATTTAATAACGCGCCATAAAAAAAGGCTCGCGGAAACCCACACACAGCTGCGGAACCCCCCAAATAAATCAATTTTCAAGTGGCTGCGCGGGAGCCGGGGAGCAATTTTTTTCCAAATTGCTTTTCTTTTCCCTTCTTTCTTTCTAACACAACAACCTCCCGCCCAAGGTTATGCCGCGCACGGGGAAAGAACACGCTTATTTTCTTATCAAGGCGGCATTGTGGAAAATAAAACATCAGCCGCTCCGCGAGCGCTATCGTGGGGTTTCCAGCTATTCTTCTGGTCCCCCCGCCAAGGAAATGCAAGGGGAAGAATTAATTAACATGAGATTGGATTAGGGCACATGGAGTTACAATGGGTTTCGAGCGGGAAGGTGGGAACGTAGGAGAAGGAGAAGTCGGGATGTGTCATTAAAATAGCTCCTTTTCTCCCGCAGGTTTGGAATTTAACTCCAAGTCGGAGAGGAGCCAAAGCCACGGGCAGAGGTCGCGTCTCTTGGTAGGGAGAGCTCGATGCCGATGCCGTGCTGTATCCCCCGCCGCGATCCCAGGGGATCCCAATGGAGATTCCAAGGAAAACGTGAAGGGAATGGATTGAGGTGAGACGGTGCAAAGTGGCTGGAAGAGCAGCTAATGGGGACACGTAATTGCTCTGGGACTGAGAACTCCGATGTGGATATCCTGGGAGATAAGGGAATAAGGAATGGGGAAAACCCACCAGATTTCCATACTTAAAATAGGGAAAAAAAAAAAAGAAATTACAGAGCCACCAACTTAGCATTAAGTCCCAGAAAAATAAAGTGCTGGAGCAATTCATCAAGGAATTCCCAACTATGATTTCCTACCTGGGAACGTACGATCCACCCAATTTGGAGAGGTGCAGGAACCCTTTTCCAGCAGATTTTTTACAGCCCACAAGGCTGCGGCTGGCCGAGGAGGATGCCACGGGCATGACATTGAATCCCCCCGGAATTGTTTGTCCCTTGGATATTTGTCCCTCCATTCTCCGCTCGTCTCCTCCCCGACGCGCGGAATTTATGGCTCTATTTACCAGTGTTTGCTCAACTGTTTTGTCCTTCCCGGGTTGCTCTCAACACCCCATTGTTTCTCCTGCCCAGACGGGTTTGCGTTAGGCAATCCGGGAAGGAAATCTGGGAAGGAAAACATTGGCCTCCAGAGAGCCTGCCACCGGAGCCTTGGGAATGGGCTGCCTGCTCCAAGGGCACCGTGTTCCCAACTGCCACCCCCATTCCCAGGTTTTTGCAGCAAGGAATTTCCTTTTTTTCCCCTTTTGTTTTTGTTGTATTTTCCCGTGTTTCTCTAGCTATCCCTCCCTCCCCATCGGTGTTTCTGCATCCCTAGGAGAGCAATTTGCATCCCAAATCCTGGAAAAACAATTGCTCCAGCACCGGGTTGACCTGGTGCCGCAAGGAGCTACCTAACGCTTTTCCTGTGTTCCCAGGGGGAAAAAAAAAGGGGGAAAAAAGGAAGAAAAATACATTGCAAAGCTCCTCACTCCCCCTTCCTCGCACTCCCGCCCCTGGAATTTGTGGTTTCTTTTGCTGGCTCTTTTTTTTTTCTCCCACATATCCCACATGTGATACATCTGTACGGGAAATGTGTTAGTCATATTCGGCTTTTAATTACACGACAGGGTATAATGCTCTTCAGATTCCCCCGAGAGTTATTCTTTCTGCTATAAATATAGCCCTTTGCGTGTCCCGTTTATGAAGCTGGAGTAAAATGGTTGGAAAAAACCCTCGTTCTGTGGCGGTTTTGGCCCCCAAAACCCTCACGTGATCGCAGGAGTGTCAATATTTGAGGTCAGATAGTCTTGATAACCATTTTCAGAGGATTTAAAATGTAGGGGGAAAAGGAAAACTCCAAAATGTTCACCGAAAAATTGCAAAAAAAGCCTCTCCAAACTAGCCAAGCTTTAATATTTGTGATGGGCGATGTGTTGCTTTTAGCAAAGGTGATTGTGTTCACCCGAGGACCTCCAAATAGCAAGGAAATCCCTAATTATTCTTCTTAAATGATCCCTAGGTCACCTAAGAGGATCGCGGATGCATAAATTGAGGATTGGGATCCCTCAACCCGTGCAAGAGCCGAGTCCATCGCCTATCCCTGTGCCAACCAGGTAGGAACTTGATGCTCTTTCGATGTCAATGCGAATTTCGCCATAAAGGAGCCGGATGTCTTCCCTATTTTTTCATTTCCGGAGCTTTTTTAAGAGCTTGCACCTGTGCAATAAGCAAGAACGAGCTTCAAATGAAGACCAGCTTCCCAGGAGGGCGCTGGACCAGCTCAATTTGAGACCCTAACGGGTATTTTCGCCCTCGGAAAACGCGCCGCGCGTTTCCGACACGCGTGGAAAATCCCAGATGAGGATTGAAACGGAAGAAACCTTCGGCATTAGCTGAGGGGCAGCAGATTCCCGGGATTCGGGCTCCTTTCCGGGCCGCTTTGGGCACCGCTTTGGGTGGAAGAGCCCGTTGGGAAAGGGCTGGAAGCAGCGGACGCAGCCCAGTTGCTCAACCCGCAGGGAATGAGTCAGCAGCAGCCGACGGAAGAGGCGGATTTCTCCCCCAAAAAGCTGCGATTTTGGCCATCTGGGATGAATCTGTGTGCTCGGAGCCGGGATGCGCTGCCGGGGCGGCATTCCCGGCCGGCAACGGGATGAACCTGCCCTAGGAGGAGGGCAGGAAGCCCTGGGTTCAGGTGCAGGCAGCTCTGCCCGTTATCCCGCCGATGGAGCCGGGATGCATCCCGATGCTGCCGTATCCCAAACCTTGCCAAAACCAGGGAATCCCGGCGCCTCTTTTCCATCTCCCCGGGTGCTTTTCTAACCCCGAGGGCAAATCCCTTCCCGAAGGAGCTTCGTTCCCATTGCCTCGGCGCGCGGCTCCCGGCGGATTTGGGCAATCTTATTTATCCTTATTATTCGGGCTCCAAATCTGCAAAGTTGCACGGATCGCAGCTAACCCGGGCTCAGCGCTCCTGCCTCTCGCCGCGGCTAATCTCCGCTTAATTTTAATGATCCCCGAGTCCCTTTTATTCCACATTACCAGGGAATCGAGCGTAATCTTTGCATCTAAGTGCGGCTCCGTGGCCTTTAATCCGCTCGGATATTTTCATCCGCCTTTGGCTTCCTCCGAAGGATTTCGTTCCCGTGCGCGGGGAACACTTCTTTTCGGGCAAATTCCTGGTGCTTTTGCACCCTCCTTTTCCCTCTTTTCCCGTGCTTCCTAAGGGGAATTGGTCTTGGAGACGAGAGCGTCGCTCCAAACGCTCTTTGCAAGGAGGAAACACAACGGTGGCTTCTCCCCATGCCCGTTATCCCTATTGGAGCATCCTGGAGCATTTTGCTTGGGAATAGCAACGGCCCAGCCCAAGGAAATGCCTTTATTCCATAGAGAAGCACTGGAAACTCAGGATACACGCCGGAAACCAGCGATATCCACTGGAAAACAGCTGGAAACCACTGGCTATCGTCCCCCTCGGCTCTGCAGGGACCTGGGGGGGAGTCTCCAGCATCTTCCTCCCGCTTGGAAAAACGGGAGCACCGGGATAGTCCTGGCCTATTTCAGCTCTTTAATCCCCTTGACTCCCGTGGGCTTAGGGCTCATCCGCTCCCATTCCCACATTTCCCTCCATCCCATGGGTACCCAAGGCCAAATCCCTGCAGCTTCCAAGCTGCAGCGCAAGGCTGCAAAATCTTCCCGGAAAACGCACTTTTGCAAGGAGCAGCGGGAACCTCCGGAGCGAAGGCATCCGCGGCAGCGCGGGATAGCGGATTTCCAAGGCAGCCGTGGGATTTCCAGGCGGGATTTCCAAGGCAGCTGCGGGATTGCTGCCCTAAGTCCCCATATTGGCTTAGCGGCCCCAAGGGGATAAGCGAGCTCCATCCCGGGCTGCGGCAAAGGAATTGAGCGGGGCTGGAGCTGCGCCAGGATCCCGCGGAAAAGCAGCACTTGGGAAAAACAGGAATTTGGCCTTAATTGCCCCGCGCCGCTCGGGAATGCTGCCCAATTCGCCGGATTTGCAGCGCGCAAAAGTTTTCCTTTGCAAACGCGCACGCACAAAGCGCGTGCAACGCGGCGCCAACTCCCGCGATTCCCAAAGGAGACCAAAGTGCCGGCAAGCGGGTTAGAAAAAAATGGCACATTTATTGCTACAGAACGGTCATGTACATGACGGCATCGGAAAAAACTACAGATGGGAAACAAGGGAACGGCCTCCGGCACGCCGGGGCCGTCGGGCTCCTCCAGCACACAACCTGTCCGGACACGGCTACAACTCAGAAATACACCGAAAACATGGAAAAAATCGAGGCACTCAGCCACACATTGAAAACAAGGTGTAACTGTTCATTTTTTCTCTTTTTTTTTTTCATTTTTTCCTTTTTTTTTCATTTTTTTTCCATTTTTTTTCGTATTTTCTTTACTGCCGCAGCTATGTGCATAGTCGCAAAAATCCCCCCCCTCCCCGGCGCGACCTATAACTAAAAAAAAAGGCAAAAAAAAAACAGGAAAAAAAAATAAAATAAAAAAAAAATAAGCTACCGTACAGTTGCATCTCCGTAACACATGGGGAAAAAAAAATAACATCTTTTTAAATAGCAAAATAAAGTACCAAACTTTTTGTGTTTTTTTTTTTTTTTCCCTCGGAAGGAGTCCAAAAAAGCTACAAAGAAGAAACCGTCAGGATCTGCCGCTTCCTCTCCCCATCCCGCCCGCCTCCCCCGCAATATCCGTGGTACAAAAGGATCGCTCCTGTGAAAAATAAGCCAAATATAATTTTTTATTTTTCGATTTCGTCTTTTTTTTTTTTTTTCCCTTTTTTTTTTCCTTTTTTTTTCTTTTTTTTTTCTTTTTTTTTTTTCCTACCAGGGTGTACTACAGTCTATTTTTATAGCAAAAAGAGCACTAGACAAAACGAAGCTTTATAACAAAAAGCCAGGCACTGATACATGGTAAATCTCTGCTTTTTTTTTTTTTCTTTTTTTTTTTCTTCTTTTTTTTTTTTTCTCTCCTTTTTTTTTCTTTTTTAATCCTTAAAATCGTCACTGAATTGCATCACAAGTAACAAGAATGAAAAAAGGCCACAGTTCATATATTTTGTCACCATTACAGAAGTCTAAGAATACTTGAAATGAGTATGGGCAAACCAGCACTGCACAAAGTGGAGTCAACTTCAAGTCCCAGGAGAAAGAACATGGAATATATTTTTTTTTTTTTTTTCTTTTTTCATCCCTATCAGTTTTCCGAACAAAAAAAACGAAACGGGAACCGCAACGAAAAGCTTTAGGGTCCCCCCCCCTCCAGGCCCTGGTGCCCCATCCCGTTGGAATTCAGCATATTCCACCTGCAAGGGGGGGGATTTTCCAGTCAACCAGAGGACTCATTTTTCATTTTTTCCTATTTTTTTTGCGTTTTTTTTGTGTATTTTTCCCCCTTATTTCTAGACATTTTTGTGCTTGTTTCCGCTCAGCTCTCTGTCCTGGCGGCGAAACCCTCCTCTCCCGGCGCCCCTTGTCACCGCCTTTGCCCCCAACCCCTGGAAGAAAACACCCCCCAAAAATGGTAAAAAAAGCCCCAAAATAACCCAAAAAACCACACCAGGACCCAAAGGAAAGCGGAAGACTGGGTTGGCGGGCGTCGCGGCTCCAAAATTGGCCGTTTTCCCCCCGGTTTTGTTCCTAAAAAAAAAGAGCTCCCGGGGGCCAGAGCAATGCCAGGACGGAGCGGCGCATCCAGGTTTTCCAGCCCCAAATGCTTCCCAGGTGGCACCGGCAGGGACAAGGGACATCCGTGCATCCGGCTGGTGCAATCCGGGCTTAAAAATCCCCTGCTCCGAACGCGCCGTTCCCGATCCCTGCGTTGGACCGGGATGGCGCTGGCCAAATCCCGGGATAAACGGCTATGGCTTGTTCCTCGCAACAACCCGCGCGGATACGCGGCCCTCGGGAATACCGGCACCGTGAGGTGGGATTCGCCTTTATTATCCCGGCTCGACGCCCGCATTCCCACCGGGAATCGCGGCCTCCACAGCCGGGGACCTTATCCAAGGGGATATCGGGGAATATTATCCACAAATCCAAGGCGGAGCTCGCGCCGAGGAGGGAATTTGCAGCTCTCCGCGCTTCCAAGAGGGACCGCGCAACCCCTTGGCGTTCCCAGGAAAAACCTAAAATTGGGATTCCGGTTCACGTCCCTATTTCGTTTCAATGAGGCTTTTTCCCCCCCCTCGTTTTTTCCTTTTGCAACCACACAGCTTTTTTTTATAAACCCCCCCAAAAAAGAACCGATACAACGTATTAAAACACAGGATAACAAGAGTCTACATGGAAAAATATAACTTTTACGTACACGATTCCAAAATAAGGATACGGTTGCCATTTGTTGCATAAAATTTACAAACGCTTTTCCGTTTTTTTTTTTTTTTTTCCTGTTTTTTTTTTCCTTTCGCTTCGTTACTCTAGAACTGGCAAACCCAGGAGAACAGATGGAACGTTTAGACCGGCTCCGGATGCGTTCACGGCGTTTACTCGGCGGGGCGAAGGGCGTTGCGGAAAAACCCGGAAAAAAAAAAAAAAGAGGCAACGGGAGGCAAAAGGGAGGCCGACGGAATCCGTACGCGGCCGCGGGACGCGCTGGGGAAGGCGGATCCGGTTCTTCCCGTTTTGTACCGGCCAAAGCGAAACGCCGCGCTGCCCCGCTCCTCGCCAAAGTGCAACTCGGTGCTTTTTAGGACTCGTAAGGCTCGTCGCAAGGATGCGGGATGGCCGCAACGGGCTTTTGCTTTTTATATATTATTTTTTTTTATGTATTTTTCCCCTTTTTTTTTTCTTTTTTTTTTTTTTACAAAGGAAGGAGGAGGCAGCGAGTGGTCTCCGCTTCGATAATCCGCTCCAAACCCCCAAACCGAAATGAAAGCAAAAAAAAAAAAGGAAAAAAAAAGAAAGTTACTCGAATCCGTCCTCAGCGTTTTGCCCGCTTGGGGCTTTTTTATTCCCCCCCCCCCAAAAAAAAAAAAAACAAAAAAAACCCAAATTCCCCCCAAAAAGGAGCCGTCGGGGGCGGACGGCGGCCGCTCGGGCTCCCTCCGGGCTCTTCCCGGCGCTAGGAACATTGGAAGGCACAGTGGTAACTTGTAGCATTCTAACCTTGTACCTCGGAAAGCAAAAAAAAAACCCGGAAAAACCCTCGGGAACGGCGCCCCCGCTATCTACAACACGACGTGACTAACAATATTATTATCGTTGCGATTTTTTTTACGTTTTTTTCCTTTTTTTTTGTCCTTTTTTTCTTATTTTCTGCTTTTTTTTAAGTCCTTTTCCCCCCCCTCCCTCCGCCCCGAGAAAGAACTTGCTGCTGATTTTGCGCCGGAGAAGCGACGTCGGTCGGGCCCCTCCGCGCGCGGAGTTGGCACTACAGGTTGCGAGAACACACACACACACACAAAAAAAAAAAAGAAAAACGGGAGAGGGACGGAAATAAGCCCAAACCCCCCGCCCCTTATTTACAGTAAAATCTTCTTTAAAAAAGTTAATCCGTACTATTTTTCTTTTTTTTTTTATACAGGAGCAAAAAAGTCCGACCCCAACTGCACCAAAGCTTACCATAGTCACTAAATTTTTAATATATATTTATATATATATTTATATATATATATATTTTGTCATAGGTCTATAAGATCCATCTGTTCCTCCTACCCTAAGGAATGGCTAATGGCCTCAGCGCTTCCGTTCTCGCGAGGACGTCTGCTGGTTTACGGAAACACGCGGGCAGCGGAGCTTCCCTTGGAATATCCGGTCAGTGGAAACACTAGCTGTCTCGCACACCACCAAAAAAAAAAAAAAAAAAAACGCTTTTTTTTTTTTTGTTTCCTTCAGAAGTACACTTTTTTTTTTCATTATTGCAAGTTTAACGATTTTTTTTTAAATTAAATATTTTTTTTTCCCTCAGTTACAAATTCCTTATATTTTTTTTTCCTTTTTGTGTTTTTTTTTTTTTTTTTTTTCCAAAAGAAAAAAGAAGTTTAGGCACAAATGCATTGTCCCACAGTGTGGAGAAGATTGCCATTCAGTCTCTCGGCTCGTGACGTCACTGCTTGCGACATAATGATATGTTAAAGAGAGTCGTCCCTCAAGTTGCACTTATTTTTGTGTGTATTTGCTTTTTTTTGTCGCTTTTTTTGTGATTTTTTTTCACTTGGAATACTCAGGAATGCTGAAATCTCTTGCGTCTGTGGTTCTTAACTACTCAGACTTGTCTTATATTACAAAAAAACAAAAAAAAGGGGGAGAAGGAGAAGTGTTTATGCGGGTTTAAGATAATACAGCTGTTAAGGAAGTGGTCTCTGGTTTAAATGAAGAAATGTGGCAACTTGGACCTGCGGAAGAAGGGGAAAAAGAGGGAAATCAGTCAAGGAAAGTTGAACACGTGCAGTTAAAGGAGCGATTCGAACGTGACCTTGGGAATCGAGCACGTTTGCACGAGGATTTGGCCGAAGGGAAGGGAAGGGAAGGGAAGGGAAGGGAAGGGAAGGGAAGGGAAGGGAAGGGAAGGGAAGGGAAGGGAAGGG
>JAWLRI010000527.1:497071-508975 GCA_034781795.1 Crypturellus tataupa | reverse complement strand
AGCCGCGCGCGCGCCCGGCGCCGTCCCCGCCTCTTCCCGCTTCGGCCCCTGTTTTTTTTTAATTTTTTTTTCTTTTTTTTTACCGTTTGCGGCTTTTTTTTTTTTTTTACCGCCGGCGCTTCCTGCAAAGGCCGCTTCCCGGCGGGAAAGGGGCCGGGAATGCGGGAGGAGGAGGAGGAGAAGGAGGAGGTCGGGGATCCGGAGGCCCCGGATGGGGAGCGGGAATGCGGCGAACTTGGCCGGCGGTTTGGCCTTCCGTGCGTTTGTTTTCCATGGGTTCCTACAGGCGGAGAATTGCGTTTCTTCCGGATACGCAGAGAGGAGCTCCGCGTGCTCCGGACCATGGAACGCCGCGCGCGTTATCCCGCGGGACGGCCCGGCACCGGGCGGCGAGGGGAGAATTATCCGCGATCCGAGCGGCTTGATTCCGTTTGGGGAATGGGAAATCGAGGGGAAATCAAGGCAAATGGAATGAGAAGGGAAGAATTCCGGTTGAATCCGCGGTCCCGGTCCCCTCGGGATGCCCTGTGGTACCTGCTGGGGCTCCAGGGGCATCGCGTAGCGCCGGGATAAACTTTTTATTGGATCCGCTCGTATCGACGGGATATTTATCAATTAAATCGGGATTTAATTATCTTAGGCGGGCTTTTTTTTTCGGGAATTTTAATGTGCAATTTGCTGGCTGTGGATGGATGGATGGATGGATGGATGGATGGGTGGGTGGAGGGAGGATGGATGGATGGATGGATGGATGGATGGAGGATGGATGGATGGAGGATGGATGGAGGATGGATGGATGGATGGAGGATGGATGGATGGATGGAGGGAGGATGGATGGATGGATGGATGGAGGATGGATGGAGGATGGATGGATGGATGGATGGATGGATGGAGGATGGATGGATGGATGGATGGATGGAGGATGGATGGAGGATGGATGGATGGAGGATGGATGAAGGATGGATGATGGAAGGGAGGATGGATGGAGGATGGATGGATGGAGGATGGATGGATGGATGGATGGAGGATGGATGGATGGATGGAGGATGGATGGAGGATGGATGGATGGATGGATGGATGGAGGAGAGGATGCTCCCAGGCATCTCTCGCATCCCCACATCCTCTCACTTCCAAACCACCCTGGTGCAGGACACAGCAGCGCAATGAGACCTCGCGGAACTTGGGGACCTCAGGGACCTCGGGGACCTCATCCCTGGCCACGTGGCATCCCTGGGCGTCTCCTTTCCCCGCAGGATCCTCTCAAGATCCGCGAGACGATTTGAATTCCCTTTTTTTTTGTAATTTTTTTTTCCCACCCAGCATTATATTCCGCGGCATTTAATAATCCGGTGCGGACAGGGATGCGCACGAGGCCCGGAACGCCGCTTGTCCTCATTATCCGGCGCCCTCGGGATCGGATGTTGGTCTCCTCGCTCCCCGGGAGCGCCAGGCAAACGGGAGCTCTGAGCTCCCCCTGGTGCTCCGCATCCCGAAGGACCGGCCGGGAATGCCGGGAGAGGAGCCAGGCCGGCCTCGCGAGGCTCCACGGAGCCCGGAGACGCTTCCAAACCCTCCTTTTCTCTGCAAAATCCCGTTTTTTTTGGCTTTTTTCTTGCTTATTCCGGCTGCGGCTCAGGCCAAGGTCCCTATATCCTTAACTTCCCCTTCAATTCCATATCCATCCACTATCCGGCCCCGAAATCCACGGATCCCGAGCCGAAATCCGGATCATTCCCAACTTCTCCCATCGCTCCGTGGATAAAGTCCCGGCTCGGTGGGAAGCGCAGCCACCCGGAACCCCCACGCTCTTCTAAATCGGCTCCGGAGCCGGGATTGACGGCTCCTTGGCAGCGAATCCGGCCTTCCGAGCCTGTCTCTTCCTTCTGTTCAGCAGCTCCGTACAAATAGACGGATTTTTTATTCCCATCTCCAATTTACGGCAGGTTGTTAAATATTTCAAACCATTTTTTTCCCTCTTTTTTCCCCCTTTTCTACCTAAATCTTTGGGATAACGCAAGGAAAACGCGGAGATTGAGCGCGTTCCCATGGGGCAAAGAAGGGGGGTTATTAATTACACGGAGATTCCAAGAATATTCCTCCTTGCCGCTAATGCTCCATCAGCTCCAAGCGCGAGGATCCTATGGGATAACTTGAAAGCATTTAGCGGGATCTCGATTGCGGCGTTTATGGCTCCGTGGAAGGATTTAATGAACGGCGCCGGGTTTGGAAAGAGCATCCGAAAAGGAGCGATATCAAGGAATTAAAGTTGGAATTTGGGAATTTTTAGACGTCAGCACTTTGGTTTTTTCCCAATTTTGGGTTTTTTTTCCCTATCCGAAGCTAATATATTTACCTCTCTTCATTATTTCTTGCCTCAAATTGGGTTGAAATATGAGTTTTTGGCACCCTATCGACCCGAATTCCTGCTGAATTCCTAAACGGGCCTGAAATGAGCCTATTCCTGCAGTCCCGCGGCCAAGTTTTGGGCTCGGAAGCGGCGAAATTGGGCACAGTGTGGCCAGAAGAGCCTTGGTTAGACCCCCACGTGCTTCTAGAGCCATAAAAACCTGTTCTTTAGCCCTAAATCTCCTAAATCCCACTGCAAAAACGGGGAAAAAACGGAGTTTTGCATCCCCGAAGAGGCAAACCGGGTCCCCCCTTTTGCACTCCCTGCGACGGGAGAAATTCTGCTCTCTGCGCCGGCAGCTTCGCTTTATTCTTCATTCTAGCTGGGAAACGCAGCAGAAAATAAAATATATATGTGCAAAATACCCAGCCAGCTGGCGGGGTCCGGCCCGGAGCGCTCTCGAGGATGCATTTGCTTGGCTTTTTTTTTTTTCCTCTCTTTTTATTCTCTTTTGCGGGGGAAATTTAACCCTCGATGGCTTGAGAAGGGGGGTTCTTGTTCATCCGGCCCCACGCGCGGCGCTTTGGGCGTCCTATTGCAAGCGGCGGCGACGCAAAACGCACCAAGAAGCCGCCAGCAATTGCAAATTGCAGCCCCAAACCCTGAATTTCTCCCGTTGCATCTTCCTTTTTCCTTCTTCTTACCCCATGCAACCCCCTTCTTTAATAAATCCATTTTCTACCATCTAAATCTTTAAATATCCAAATTGCCCCATTGCACGGGGCACCGGTTGCTCCTCGATTCCAACCCGCGTTGCAATAATATTTCTATTTATTAATGGGAATCGCACAGCCCGTTTGCAGCAAACGGTTAAAGCGGCGCTTGGGTTTCGCACGGAGCGACGCGGTAAATAATTCACGGGGCGTCTGTCCCCTCCTTGGGGACGGCGGCAGGACGTGGCGCTCCCCGTGCGGAGCCCTGCGCGGATTATACCCGGCAAACCCCGCCGCATTCCAACCTTTTGGAAAGCTTCCAATGGCATCCGTGATATCCGCTTTTTGGGACCTATATTTTCCTCCGTATTTATTTCCCAGGCGGCTCCCTCTGGGCTGGGGGCCGTTCCCGCCCCGTGTCCCTGCCCATCCGTGACCTTTCCAAACCTCTCCGGCTCCGGAGCCAATCCCATAGGGATCCCCAGGGCTCAACTTACCCTTTCCAGGTTTGGCTTCTTAATGTCACCTGCTGCGCGACGCTCCCGATGACCAAGGAGGTCCCGGCATTCCCGCGCGCTCCCAAGCCGATCCCCATCTGGCGCATCCGTTCGGAGGGAATTCTATTTCCTTTTCCCCTGTTTATTCCAGTATTTTTAAGGTCTTATTGGCCATCGGCTCAGGGAAAAAATGTGCGTACGTTGAGGACGTTTGTGCAATTTTTCATACTTGCAAATTGCAATTTTTCATCGCTGCAAATTGCAATTTTTCATACTTGCAAATTGCAATTTTTCATCGCTGCAAATTGCAATTTTTCATACTTGCCAATTGCGATTTTTCAAATTGCACCAATTGAAGGCACGGAAACGCTCGGCGATGCCTTTAAACGAAAATTTGCAACGATCCCCTTTAGTTTATGTGATTTTTAGCTTCATTTTGTGCGAATTGGCTTGGTTTACGCTGCTTTTGGGGATGCTCTTTAAGGGCATCCTTGTCCCCGGCGGCTGCAGCATCCGACGCTTCCGAGGTTGCAACCAGGGAAAGGGGCCTAGAGAGGGAAACCTCCCTGTGGGAATCAACGGTCTGCATGAACCCAGCGAAATTCCAGAATTTCCTGAAAATTCCAGAGGGTTCCGATCCGTCTGCCTCCCGCTCGGCCCCTTTTTGGAGTAAATAATGAATAAAGAAGCGGCTGCGATGCCCAAACGCCCTGGATTTTGCCGGCATCCCCTGCCGCGTCCGCCCGGAAAGGGGATTTCGGGATTTGTTGGGGACGCATGAAGGGAATCGGGGGGTTGGCCACCCATTCGGGGCGCCCACCTGCGCATTCCGGCGGGCGGGAAGGGCGAGGGGCCTCCCGCGCCGCCATGCCAGCGGCATCCGCCCCGCCGGCATCTTGGCAATTCCGCTTTTCCGCGAGGCTCGCGGGGCCCCATCTGCGCCCCAGCTGCCTGTTAGGCGGGAGCGCGCGGCGCTGCAAAAACAGCCGCGCGCCGTAATTGCCGGTGGAAGAGATTAAGCGGAGCCACTAAAAAATGTTTACTCGCCATGAATATGCATAGGAAAAGGGCCCCGCCGGATGCAAAAAGGGAGAAGGGTTTGTTTACAAGGGGGAAAAAAAATGCAAAAAAAAAAAAAAATAAAAGAAGGGAATGGCAGTTGGCCCCGAGCCTGGAAGAGGAACGAGGAAACCTTTGGGCAAGGCATTAGGGAGAAAAACAGATGGTTCGGGAACCTTTTATTAGATAGGAAAATCATTAATCAAGCGCAGGCTGCAAATGGCAGGGGGTTCGGGCGCTTCGGTTGCGCCTTAAAGCGGCAGCGCGCCCGGGCCGGGCGCCCGTCCGGACGGAGCGCCCCCGCGTACGGAAGGACCGGGAGGCGGCGGGAAGGCAAAGGGGCAGCTTTTAGCTTGGGTTATTTCATTATTTGGGCTTATTTTTTCCCATTCCTCCACGGCGCTTGCTCTGCTCATCCTTCCCCTTGGAATTGCACCATCCCCTACCGCTCCGTTTTGCACTTGCACCGTTCCGGCTCCGTTTTGCACTTTTTCCACCATTGCACCATTTTGCATTTTTTATATTCCCTGCTCCATTTTGCACTTTTATTTGCACCATTTTGCATTCTTAATATTCCTGCTCCATTTTGCACTTTTTCCACCATTGCACCATTTTGAATTCTTAATATTCCTGCTCCATTTTGCACTTTTTCCACCATTGCACCATTTTGCATTTTTACCATCATTGCACCATTTTGCACTTTTACTTGCACCATTTTGCATTTTTTTATGTGCATGCTCCATTTTGCACTTTTACCACCATTGCACCATTTTGCATTTTAATATTCCCGCTCCATTTTGCATTTTTACTTGCACCATTTTGCATTTTTAATATTCCCTGCTCCATTTTGCACTTTTACCACCCGCCCCGCTGCATTTTGCAACGTCGGGGCCCAAGCGCATTTGCAAATAAATAAAAAACCGGGAGCGCTCGGCTCTATCAAAACGCGGAAACGAGCGGGTTGCAAAACCGACGGTAAGAGCAAACACAAAAAATATTTAGCAGGAAACTCCGGACAACAACAGAACCCAATCTCCTCCTTGGGGGAATTGCAGGGAACGGCTTCATCCTGCAACCTCTTTAGCGCGCGGAGCAGCTGCCCACGCGTTTCCTAATTCCTCCCGCCGTCATTCCCGAACCCTGGGGCTCGGAGCGTCCGCCGGCGCGGAGCACAGAGGGATCTTTGTGCCGCGGAGCCGCGTTCATAACCCCGTCCCGAGCCAGGGGTGGGAACGGCCGAGCAGCTGCGGGGAATGAGGGCGGGAAGGGGCATTTCCAAGGGAGCGCCGAGCTCGGAGAACAAAAAAAAAAAGGAAGAAAGAAAATTAAATAAAATAAAAAAGGAGGAAAAGGAGGGAGGAGAGGGCCCTGCTCCGGAGGTCGGAGCCACGCGGAGATCCCCAAAAGGAGGGGAAATTCCCAGTCCGGGCGCTAGGGATGCGCACGGAGGATGCGCTGCATGGGGACACTTTGGGGAGCCTCGTTCCCCCTCGACAATGGGGAAAAGGGCTTTCCCGAGCCGGCCACCTCTCCTTCCTCCCCCTTTTCCGCCCTCCCCGAAACGGGCGTTTTCCTAATTGGAAGCAGTCCCGGCGGCTCCGGTTTCACATCTGCGCCGTAAAAGCGCAGGTGTTTCGCTTTCAAAGCAACCATTTGACGGGAGGCGGGGGGAAAAGCAAAATATACAACCAACCCAAAGAGCCGAGGGGGCCCCGGCTTGTTATTTTTTCCAGCCGGGATCCCTGGGGAAAACTGCATGGAAAAGCAGCGGAATGACCAAGCCTTGGACCCCAAGAAACCCCCCTAGCCTCAAAGCCGCCACAAACGTGTTTATTTATTTGCATCGGCACCTGGGCACATGCAAAATAATGGGAATATCTGCTTTTTCTTTCCTCCTCTAGCAAAAGAGATCCTCAAGCCGGCTGGAGGAATTCCCTCGGATAGGGCGTCTCCTAAGGAAACCGGAGCGGGATCTCGCGGGTGCTTTGGCTTTGCGGCTCGGGGTTCCCTTCTCCCGTTTCCAGGGGTATTTTTAAGGATTCCCAAAACCTTGCGTTTAGCTCCTTAGTCACATCCCAACGCATCTCCTGCTCCCTGGACAACCCGGACTGTCCCATTTCTCCCCACTGTGGTTCTTTTAATGGCAAAACCAACCCATGCTGCTGCCCCATGGCTTGGGGTAGACCTGTTATCCCAGACGGCTCAGGTAGACCTGTTATCCCAGACCTGCCCCACGGTTCTGGGTAGACCTGTTATCCCAGACCTTGGGACGGGCTCTGGGTAGACCTGTTGTCCCAGACCTGCCCCACGGCTCTGGGTAGACCTGTTATCCCAGACGGCTCTGGGTAGACCTGTTATCCCAGACCTGCCCCACGGCTCTGGGTAGACCTGTTATCCAGACCTGTTATCCCAGACCTGCCCCACGGCTATGGGTAGACCTGTTATCCCAGACCTGCCCCACGGCTATGGGTAGACCTGTTATCCCAGACCTTGGGACGGGCTCTGGGTAGATCTGTTATCCCAGCCAGCTCTGGGTAGACCTGTTATCCCAGACCCGCCCCACTGCTCCGGGTAGACCTGTTATCCCAGACGGCTCTGGGTAGACCTGCTGTCCCAGACCTCGGGCCGGGCGCTGTTCCACGTCCCGCATCCCGGTGCCGTTCCCAAGATCTCGCCCGTTTGCAGCCGCCCGGCACAACATTGCCGCATCCTTTGGAGCGTCTCCTCTTCGCTTTTCTTTTTTTGGGGGGGATGCGAGACTTAGCAACAGCGCGAGGTGCTAAAGCGAGCCGAAACGCGCGGGGGCGGCTGCAGATTAGCCACTTGCAAAGCCAGGGATTGCGGCTCCCCGTGGAGCGGGATGCGCGGGGGATTCGGTCGCTTTTCCTCGCATCCCACCCTGTCCGGAGCCGGCATTCCCGCTGCAACGTGCACCTGCATCCATCCCTGGCATGGAACTATTTCCTTCCCCAAGCCAAAGATGAGCAACCAAGCGCTGCATTAAAGCCATCGATTGCCAATATTTAAATTTCCAGCTAGCCTCCAATTAGCCGGCTTTCCCATATTTGAACAGCGGACCGTTTTAATGCAATTACAAACACATTTTGCGGCGGCGAGGGTTTTTTTTTTTTGCATAATTAGCTCCCTATTAAACTATTTGCATAGCCCCCCCCCTTTTTTTTTTTTCCGTCAGAAAAATGCAAAAGCAGAACCATTTTATTCCTTACTGTTGCAATAATTAACTACGCAAGGAGAACAGCATATTAATAGGGGATAATTTGTTTACATTTAAAAGAAAATTGTGTCGGATTAGCATAGCAAAAGACTCTTTCCATACCCAGGCAGCCCTACGCGGGCCTAATAGCAATTTGCGGCGCGGTTAAAGAATATTATTAATAAAGTAATACAGTGCAATTCCCTTTGCCCCCTCCGCAGCTCGCGGTGCCCTTAATTACAGCTAATTCCGCCGGGGATTAATTGGGGGGGGGTTATTAAGCGGGAGACCCGGGAATCTTGGAGGCTGAGAGCAAAAGGTGGGAAGTCGGGCCGGATTCCTGGCGTGTTTTGGGGAATCGGAAGGTGCAAAGCAGCATCCTGCTCCTGCAGGGAAAGCGACATTCCCTGGTCCTGGCCCGCGGCCCTGGATGCGTTGGGAAAAGCAAGTGCATCGGGAAAAGCAAGTGCAATGGGAAAAGCAAGTGCATCGGGAAAAGCAAGTGCATCGGGAAAAGCAAGTGCAATGGGAAAAGCAAGTGCATCGGGAAAAGAGGAGGTGGGGAGAGCGGGAATCGCCGCCGTGCCGCCTTCTCCCGCAGATGGTTAATATTCCCGGGTGAGTGGCAGGCGCATCCCCATGCCAAGCCTGTTCTGGCGCCGGAGCCGCCGGCACACGCTGTACCCGGGAGCTGGCAGGGATGCGGCACATTCCCAGGCTTCGGAAGCGCCGGAGCCGGAGGGGAGAGCGCTTCCAGCTCTGGGGCCACGCGGTTGTCGGGAACGTTTGCTCCGGGAGCTGGGAAAAACCTGCCCGCTGCACCTCTAGGATGAGGTTTTCCGGAGGCCTCTTGTCCCTGCGGTGGCTTTTAGCTCATTTTCCAGTGCAAAATGCAGCATGCACCCTGCAAGTTTCCTTGCAAAATGCAGGGTGCTCCCTGCAAACTTCCCTTGCGAAATGCAGCGTGCACCCTGCAAGTTTCCTTGCAAAATGCAACAGGCACCCTGCAAGTTCCCCTTGCAAAGTGCAGCATGCACCCTGCAATTTTCCTTGCAAAAATGCAACATGCACCCTGCAAACTTCCCTTGCAAAATGCAGCATGCACCCTGCAAGTTTCCTTGCAAAATGCAGCATGCACCCTGCAAGTTTCCTTGCAAAATGCAACCTGCAACCTGCAAGCGTGTTGCAGCCGGGACTCCTGCCCTTTCCCAAGGAGGAAAAACCGCAGGACCATCCAAACCCACCGCCTTGGCTCGCTTTGAACCCTCGCTGCAACACGCCGGGTTTAGCGGGGCGCATCCAGGGATCCGTCTGGCCTCGCATCCGGATTAAAAAAAACGGAACCCGCACAAGCAAACCAAACTCGGCTCGTTTTTCCCTTCCCGACGCCAGATTCCTGCAGGATTTTATGCGTGTTTTCCAGATGTGCAGATCCTTTGGATATATAGGGATAAAGTGTATTTTTTCCTGTGTTTCTCCTCGCAGGTGCCGGTCCTGCAGCTCCGCTCGCGCTCGCAGCCAGGAGCTGTTTTTCCCACCAGTTTTGCTTTGCCAACTCCGCTCTTCACAGCTTCCACATTTGCCGTTTCCTCGGAGCGGTTTTGGGGGGAGAAGTCTGCAAATCCCGGAGCTTTTCCGGCCTCTCTGATGCCGCAGCCGCGCTCGGGCCACGGAGATGGCTCTGGAGCGTGGGGAAAAGCGGGAATGCCGTGCATCCTCCTTAGCATCCCATGCATCCCGCTCAGCATCCCGTACATCCTGCTCAGCATCCTGTGCATCCCGCTCAGAATCCCATGCATCCCGCTCCGCATCCCGCTCTGCATCCCGTGCATCCCGCTCAACATCCCGTGCATCCCGCTCCGCATCCCGTGCATCCCACTCTGCATCCATGCATCCCGCTCAGCATCCCGTGCATCCTGCTCTGCATCCCGTGCATCCCGCTCCACATCCCGTGCATCCCACTCTGCATCCCTCAGTGTTCCCACCCGGCATCCCATAGATCCTGTGCTCCACCTGAGGTAATTCCAGGTTGGGAATACTTATCCCGACCAACAGAAGGGTGCACAGCCCGTCCCGGCTCCCGACGTGCCGATATCCTCAGATTTCCACAAAAAAGCTGATGCAATGCTAAAAAATTGGTCCTTCCCTATTAGTGCGTGGAAATAATGTTTGGTTTTTTACATAAAATTAATGCAGCAAATGCTAAGGGTGTCGGATGGAATAGAAAAGGCCACGTTGGAAATGCAGTTTTGGAAATGCAAGTTTTGCAAATGCAAGGTTTGCAAATGCAGGTTTGGAAATGCAAGGTTTGGAAATGCAGGATTTGGAAATGCAGGGTTTGGAAATGCAAAGTTTGCAAATGCAGGTTTGGAAATGCAGGTTTGCAAATGCAGGTTTGCAAATGCAGGTTTGGAAATGCAAGGTTTGCAAATGCAGGTTTGCAAATGCAAGGTTTGCAAATGCAGGTTTGGAAATATCCACATTTAAGTGCAGTCTTCCCAATAGCTCCTGCCCATGGCACCAGCATCCCTGACATCCCATCTCTCATCCCTGCATCCCACTCTTTTCCTTGCACATGGAGCCTGGAGTAACCATGCGGGACATCCCGCAGCAGCTCCTGCATCCCTGCTCCTTTTCCAGGAAGGAAAAGCAGGGATCTTGGAAAAGGGCTAAGAAAAATCCATGGATTTGGACCCCTCTCGCCCCAGGCTGCGAGGAACACGCAGGAAACCGGAGCCAGCAGCGGCTGCAAATAGTCTGGAAGCCATAAATTAAACTTAAGGAGCTCAAATATGATCTCGAATCATTTAATCCGGACGATTTATGCCCGGTCTCAGATGCCGTTATTTACCAACGCCGCCGTTTATTGCTCTTTGGGCCTTTTTTAATTACCGGATTCCCCAAATTCAATTACCGAGCGGCGCGTATAGTGCGGGCACTAGTATTGTAAATAAAAAGCGAGGCGATTAATAATGCGCCTCGTCTAGCAAAACTAAATCAAGGGGAACGCAAAATGCTCGGAAAACCCCGCGGAGGAGCCCGCTTTGTGGAATTGCATGGCCGGATACAGGCGGGAGAGGGGTTAGAGGATGCAAAGACCTGGAATATCCCTCTCCATTCCCTAAAAAGCGCCCCAAAACGCTTCCATTTGCATCCGCTCCGTTGCAAACGTGCTCCTCGGTGAGCAAAAGGCATCAAAACGCATTGACGCTCGGAACGGTGCAATTAGCCGGAGCTCCGTGGCGGCACAAAGTGAGGGTAAATAGAGACGAGGGAGATTTAGTATTAAATTAGAGTCACTTAATGGTGCAAAATGCGTCGCTTTCTGGCATTTCAACGCTATTTTTCGCCCAAATGCAAAGGGATTGTCCACCCCTTGGCGGCCCGCGCGCAAATGCCGGCGCTAAATTAAAGTTAACTCGAGTCGGAGCCTGCTCTGCGTTTCAGGAAGGTTTAATTGGGGCCAATAAAGGGCTTTTTATGGGAGGCTCCAGCGGGGCCTGTTATTCCAGACGCGCGGGAGCTTCAAAGGGTCCGGCAGGTCGAGGGCAAAGGGGAGCGCTGGGCCCCTCGGCTCCGCGTCGGCACCTGGGAGAGGGGCCCGGCCGCGGCGCAGCGCGCTGCGACCCCCATGCAACCGGCGCGCGGCCGTCCGGATGCACCCTGCATGCACCGTCCGGATGCATCCTGCATGCACCGTCCTGCTGCAACTGGTGTGTGTCCACCTGGATGCATCCTGCATGCACTGTCCTGCTGCAACCTGTGCGTGCGCATCCTGCTGCATCCTGCATGCACCGTCCTGCTGCAACCGGTGTGTGTCCGTCCGGATGCACCCTGCATGCACCGTCCTGCTGCAACCGGTGTGTGCATCCTGCTGCATCCTGCATGCACCCACCTGCTGCAACCGGTGTGTGTCCGTCCGGATGCATCCTGCATGCACCATCCGGATGCATCCTGCATGCACCATCCTGCTGCAACCTGTGTGTGTGCATCCTGCTGCATCCTGCATGCACCGTCCTGCTGCAACTGGTGTGTGTCCACCTGGATGCATCCTGCATGCACTGTCCTGCTGCA
>JAWLRI010000527.1:472273-483690 GCA_034781795.1 Crypturellus tataupa | reverse complement strand
TATTGCAGAATATTGCAGAATATTGCAGAATATTGCAGAATATTGCAGAATATTGCAGAATATTGCAGAATATTGCAAGTTGAGCAGTTGCAATTTGAGCAATTGCAATTTGCACCATTGCATTTTGAGCAATTGCAATTGGCGCCGCTGCAATTTGCGCCGCTGCAAGTCGAGCAATTGCAATTTACACCATTCCATTTTGAGCAATTACAATTTGCACCATTGCATTTTGAGCAACTGCAATTAGAGCAATTGCAACTTGAGCCATTGCAATTTGCACTATTGCAATTTGAGCCATTGCAATTTGAGCAATCGCAATTTGCACCATTGTATTTTGAGCAATCACAATTTGCACCGTTGCAATTTGCACCGTTGCAATTTGAGCCCCTGCAATTGGAGCAATTGCATTTTGAGCCATTGCAACCTGAGCAATTGCAATGTGAGAAATTGCAATTTGAGGAATTGCAACCCGAGCAATTGCAATTCCAGCAATGGCAATTTGCACCATTGCAACTTGCACCATTGCAATTTGAGCAATTGCAATACTGCATCCGAGCAGAGGGAATTCACATGGAGGTGCCTGCAAATCCGGGCTTGCGAGCTCAATTGCTACTTATTTTAGTGCAAACGAAGCAAAAAAAATGAATCTTTGGGTTCCTTAGGGCTGGAATTTCAAGATACTTCTCCTCCTAGGCTGCCCATCTGGGAGAGAACGACCATCTGGGAACGAATTCCCAGCAAAACGCAAAGCGGGAATATCCCTGCGATCCGGTTGTGGAGGCGGCGCTGCGGGAGGAATTCCCCTACGGAATAATGTGGGATTGGGGTTTACCTGGTGCCTCGCGGGACGTTCCTGCCTTGCCCTTGTCCCCCTGTCACATATGGATACGGATATGGATACGGATATGGATATAGATATGGATATGGATATGGGGCTAAGCCCATTTAACTTGTCCCACTTTCCCTGGAAATTCCCATAATCGGATTAGGGACGCTAACCTGACCTGGCCGTGCCCGCCCAGCCGCTCCGTCTCTCCGAAATTCCCAGTTTTCCCGCTCGGCCTCCAAAGCTGCACGCGGATTTTCGGGAATATCTTCTGGAGCAGCTCCCGGTTTTCCAGGTGCAGGTAAGGGGGAAGCCGCATCCCCATGGACAGGACAAAACCTTTCCTTAATTATTCCTATATTGAAAATAATAAAAGGGAAAAACCTTTCCGACTTCGCAAGGCGTGTGGAATTATTAATTATTGAATTTCCTGGCATTTTTTCCCCTTTTTTATTTGGACTTGTGGGCCTCGAGGAATATATTTCCACGCCTTTGATAAACGGCCGCGAGCAGATTAGGGCGATAAAATAACGAGCCTATTAATTACGGCGCGGATTATTTAATAGGAAATGGGATTCCGGGCTGGGCAATGCATTATACGGATGCGGCGGTTTATCTTACGGAGTAAGATAAGTGTCCGGCTGCTCCGGAGCAATCCAAGGAATATGTTCATTACGTGCGCAAGATTTATAAGGATAATCGAGGGGGAGATTTTAAGGCGATTTGCTCGTGCGCGGAGGACAGCTCCGGGCCGGCTCTTTCATTAAAGCAAATTCCTTCCTCCTGGAGTTATCTGTTTCCACGGGGAAGGAAAGGGCTTTGCTTCTTGGAAAAGGGAGCGGGGCGGCGAATTGCAGCTCCCTGCGGATGTGGCCTTGTTGGGGATGCATGTGCATGCGTGTGCATGTGGTTGCATGCGTGTACATGCAGGTGCATGCATGTATACGTGTGCACATCCGTGTGCATGCATGTGCATGTGTATGTATGTGCGTGCATGAGTGTGCATGCACGTGCATGTGTCTGCATGTGTTTGCATGTGTGTGCCTGGGCACACGCATCTGTGCGCATGCTCGGGCATGTGTTTGCATGGGCGTGCATGTGTTTGCATGCGTGTGCATGGGTGTGCACGTGTTTGCATGCACGTACGTGCATGTGTGTGCATGTGTGTGCGTATGTTTGCATGCACGTGCATATGTGTGCAGCTGCCTGCCTGCATGGACATGCAAGTGCGCGCATGTGCATGTGCGATCATGTGTCTGCATGTGTTTACATGTGTGTGCATGTGTTAGCATGCATCTGCGTGAGTGTGCATGTGCTTGCATGCATGTATATGCAGGTGCGTGTGCATGCATGTGTGTGCATGCACGCTCATGTGCTTGCATGCACGGACATGCAAGTGCGTGCATGTGCGTGCACGTGTGTGGATGCGTGTGCAAGTATCTACATGTGTTTACATGCGTGTGCATGTGCACATGCATGCCTGCACGCGTGTGCATGTACGTGCATGCATGAGCATGCACGTGTATGTGCATGTGTCTGCATGGGCAAACACGTGCATGCCCACACGCATGCATGTGCATGCATGCAGGTGCGTGCAGGTGCACGCACGCGTGTGTGCATGCATGTGCATGTGTCTGTACGTGTTTACGTGTGTGCATACACACGCATGTGTGTGCATGTGCATGCGTTTGCAAGTGCATGCACGTGCACGCGTGTGCAAGCGCACGCATGTGCCTGCATGTGTTTACATGTGTGCATGTGCACATGCATGTGTGTGCACGCGCGTGCACGTGTCTGCACGTGCATTGCTGGGGCTCGCGAGCCAAGCCGGCTAATTAGGAAATTGGGAGCCCATTAATTTCCCAGCCGTACCCGCGCAAGGAGCCCCGAGCGCGGGCGATATTTGCTTACCTCGTCATTCCGCAGCGCTATCGGAGCTAATTATTTTGACGAACGCAATTAAGATCCGCATGTTGAGCACGGAAACGGCGCAGTCAGCAGCTGCCGGCCTTTTTGGTACCGAGCAGGGATTAGCCGGGGGTACAGGAGGGCGCTTGGATAGGTATCCGTACGGATGCGCATCCGTACGGATGCACATCCGTAGGGATGCATTTTATATATATATATATAACCTCAATTACATATAATAAACGGAATGTATAACATTTATATCCATACGCTCCTAATTCGGTCGCAATTGGGACATAACGCAATAAGAATTCCTATAAAAAAAAAAGCAATTCCGCACAGGGAAAATTAAAGCGGCAGCACGCGCTGGTTTATAGGAAATACGGAGCGGCGCGATCGTATTTCTGGTGTCCTTAAAGCAGATTCCGGAGGAAAACGCGCAGCTTTGGAATACGCGAGCGTAAAAGCCTTTTCGCTTCGTATTGCCATAAACGGGGAATTTCACAAAAACGAGGGAAAATCTGATGGAGCCTGGTGTTTTATCCGGACCGTTTCAGGTTCAACGGGAGTTCTTGTTGCAATCAGACTGCTCAGATAATCTCCTTTCCCAACTTCCCAAACTCTGGTTATTTTTTCCGATATTTTTAATGCGCTGGAAGGGCCCCCCGTTCCCAAAGGCGCCGCTTCCCGGTGCCCGGAGCCGCTCGCGCCGGCGGATCCGGCTGCCGCCGGGTTTTCCCCGAGCTGCTACTGGCACCTGCTGGAAGCAGCGGGAAGAGGATCCCGGCATCCCTGGAAGCGAATCCCGGGATCCCGCCGGGATCCGCGGAACCGCATCCCTCCCGCCTCCTCGCTCCAAATCCATTTGGAGTCCAGCTCCCAACTCGCAATAAATCAGGGAATATCCCCCCTTTTTTAGCGCAAGCTTCGCCCGGAATTAATTCTGGCTGTTAAAAACACAGTAAATTTTCCTGGGAATTTATAGCATTGTATGGCTAGGGGATGACCAATGAATTCTTTTTATATTTATCTATATATATTTTATATATATTATTAGAATTACCCCCTTCGTTGCTTTCCTTTTTGCCCTGGGGTGTCCAAAGCGGGTGCAGTTCTTCCTACGGGAGAATTAGCTTTATTTCCTGGGAACGACGCTCCCAATTTCGCTCCGTCTTTACACCAAAGCAGCTCGGAACGGGATGGAAAGGGCCTCCGAAGAAGCCGCCGCCGTTTTATTTCTATTTGACATCATAAAATCCTTAAATAAATGCAAGTTGTGCTGCGATTTCTGCTGCTCCAGATAAGCCGGGCTGGTTTTGAAGTCCAAACGCAACGAGGGAAGAGCCCCGGGGCTCCTGGAAGAACCAAATTCCGCTCGGCAAAAGTGAAGGAATTTTTATTTACAAATCCCGGGCGTTACAAGAGAAAGACGCCAGGGCAACTCCGGCTCCACGAAAGCAATGATTTATTGGGAATGGCGTTATCCAAAGAGGCTTGGCAGTCCCTGGCGACGGGCGAGCGGGATTCCGGGAATTGGGAGAGAAACGTGGAGCTCTCATCCGACGGCAGCGGCTGCGGCGTCCTAGTGGCTCTCTCCTTTTTTGCCAACTACCTGAGAAGAGCGAAAAAAAAAAAGAGAAAAATCGTGAACGTTTAATAGAAAACGTCTTGTACATAGTTTGGAGACAGTAGTGGCAACGGAACAACCCACACTATTAAAAATACCATTAAAAATGCCATTAAAAATCCACGTTAAGTGGAAGAAATTGGCACCTCTGCTGCATCCTTAGGTTTTCACCATGCGTCAATTTAACCTAATGCTTCTGGTGGAGAAAATTCAACTTTGACAGCGCGAGGAAAGGACAAATCCACCCGAAATCCACCCGCTCGCACCAAGATTCAATTAATCACGTTAAAAATAAAGTTAAACTCCACGCGGGGCCCAAAAATAATTAACGCCCGACGCTATGTTAAGGTTTCGGAGCCGACAGGATCGCTGGAAGAGAGGAAAGAAAAGGTACAAGTAGCTCCGCCAGACGACACAACGCGGTCGCTACGATAAAATATTTTAACAGCCCAACGTGAAAACTACGTGTTTAGGAAGCAAAACAGGAATATTATGTATATATATAGCGTCTCCGAGTGCGCGGATTGACTTAAGCCGGGAAGGTGGGCAAAACTCCCACTGAAAGTAGTAAGAAAAAGGCAGTATAAAGCAAAAAAAAAAGGGAAAAATAAAGTAAAAGGCCCAGTAACTTGCTTACCTTAAGCTGTGGAATCACAGGAACAGCCCGTTTGCCAGCAGGTTTAAAAGACTCAAAAGTGTTTTTAAAAAAATAAATAAGTAAAATAAGAGAGGGGGCACTCACTCGCTTGAAGTCATTCATATTTGTTGCTTGGACCGGAGTTCCGATGAACGTGAAGTACGTAATTCTCGTCGTCTCCTCATCACCATGATTCGATTGGACAAATAACTAAACCACAAAGCAGAACACGGGAGCTAAGTCCATTCATTAATTCCTCCACGAAGACAGAAAATCTCTTACATTTTCCAACTAACCAAATTATTTTCATTTACCAAGGCCTCGTTATCCTTCAGAGATGCTTTTCCCATTTAGTTTGTGTAACTCTACAAGTTGCTAGCGCTATTTTGAAGGAGTTTTATTAAAAATAAAACCACAAAAAAAAAATCCCCACCCACAAACATCACTTGGGGATTCCCTAGTTTACACTTCTGATCCGAGACCGCGTGCAGCAAATATAAAAACGACGGATTTAAGAAGCCAAAGTTCACTATTCGTTTTAGCGTGATCTCAAACGAGGTTAAACATCGATTTAACCGCTTGCTTAAGGCGACAAGACGACTACTTTGTCGCGACGACTCCGTAATTACGGGTTTTGCAGGATGAAAAGGGGATCTTTGAATTGGAGGTTGCAAGCAAGCATCAGCCTTCTTTGGAAATACAAATTAAGGAAACGGATTAAAAGCAGATTTGGTCTGATCGTAGTTAACACTGTAACCAGTAGACTTTAGCGAGCATAAAAATATGTATATTTTTTGCATGAAGCAATGGGAGGGAGCATAAAAATATATATTTTTTGCATGAAGCAATGGGAGTGAGCATAAAAAAATATATATTTTTTGCATGAAGCAACGGGAGTGAGCATAAAAATATGTATATTTTTTGCATGAAGCAACGGGAGGAAGGAAGGAACCTGCCCTCAGAAGAGCAAGGGGATGCTCATGGATCTCTCCCCACTGGGAATATTAGGATAGGAGGAAGGCAGCAAGGAAAAAAAGAGGGAGGAGAGCAGAACATCCGCTTATTCGCATCAGTTCGGCCAGCACGTGCACATCAGCCCGTGCAAAGCTGACACGGGATTTTCTTAATGCAAATGCACTTGCCAGCGCAGCCTTGGGGAATTTAAGCCTCTTAACAGATCCCCGTTTACTCCGCGGGAGGTTAAAGTTATCCGGATTGCCAAGGTGGCTCTACGGCCGTAACAGGCTTGCAAAGGAGTTACTCGGGTTTAGCAGCATTATCTGCAAAACACGCTGATAAAGGCGGCCGAGGGAGCCAAAAGGCAGCCCCGTTCGGAGCGCGGGAAGCATTTCCTTGGAATCACGTCGCACAACGCAAGCCTAGAGGAAACGGGGCTCGTGCAGCACCACGCAAGGATTAATTCCAGCACTTTAGCCCCAGCACCCATCTGCAATCAAATAAAAACGCACCGCGCTTTAAAAACCTACTAAGTTTTCTCGCACAGCTCCCGGAACACAGGTTTTACTTACAGTTACACTGTTAACATTCTGAAATTTTACATAGCGAAGCTGGACAATACCATCCTCTTTAATATCGTCTGGGGCCAGCTCCAGGGCTTGAGTCGGCTCGCTGCGCTCCGCTTCCTCGAAATCCATCGATCGAGGAAGGTTAATGAAGATTTTGATGTACTTTGGCCCCTGCCCTGCGTCAAAATAAATGAGCGAGTTGAAAAACGCAGCGCGTAGGATTCAGGTATTTAAATAAGTTGCTCCAAACTGACATTTAGGTCCCTCCCTTGCTACCACTCTAGAAGCCTTCAATACTTCCAGCATCTTCATTTCCTAAATTGTAAAGCAAAACAATCTAGATATTGCGGAATATCCGCAGGTGTTTTACTCATCTGGGTTTGTGCACCAATTTCGCAGAAGAAATCTAAATAAAGGTTTGAAATTAACCACTCTACTTTGTTGTATAACACCTAAACCTTCTATATAGTTTTGCTACGTACTAATTATGCTCTATATTTCAGCAGGTCTCATAGAACGCTTCAGCTAATTGTAGGTTTCTCCTTACAGAAAGTCAAAATATTAAGAAAAATATATATATATTTGTGTCACAGCAAATACTAAAGTACCCGATCAGCATGATATTAAAGCAAGACCATTATCATCCAACTCATTAACACCAGTTTTACTGAAGCGGAGAGCAAACGGTTCCAGGAGCAACAGTTGAATTTTTTAAAGGAATTTCAGGCAAATCCAGACAAAGTTTTGCTTTAAATGCGACCGAACAGACACACGGCACTCACCGTTATCTGGCCCCTGAAGTTTCATAGAATAAAGCTTGACGGGTTGACTAAAAGCTACAGTAATAAGCAGCTGTGGAGGGGGGAAAAAAAAACGGTTTTAAAATACTATTTTCTTCATTCATAAAAAGACAGCACGACCGACGGAAGAGGCGGCTGCCGTACCTGCTCGTCACAGTCGGATTCCAGGTAGGTAGTGTCTTTCCGTAAGCAATTCTCAAAGCCGTGCTCGTCGCTCTCGTTAAGACACTCGCAGCCGGCTTTGTTGATGAAGGGCATTAAATCCATCTGAAAGGAAAAGGCAGGAGCGCTGCTGAGGGCGGTTTCACGCGGTTTCAGTTTGGGTTTCAGGAAAATCTATTCATAAATACCGCTTCTTTAAGGGCCTTTTAAATGCTCAGAGGAAAACTTAAAGAAGACCTTAAAGTTAATTGAGTCTTTGATGCAAGATTTAAAGACGTGCAGTTTGCAAACGCATTTAGGAGCGCTCATTTTTCAGCCTCTAGCTCAGTCACTAACAGTTCCGCAATTTCAGCTAAGGGCTCATGAGAAAGCCAAATTTTAGACCAACTAGAGTTATTGTCTTTGGCCAAAGCAGGAAGAAGAAAACACCCAAAATTCAGCTGCATTTATGATGCATCCCATTTTATCATTCTGTAGAACAACGCAAAGAAAAAATACAGTAAAAATACTGATACTATATTGACGGGCTAACATTACATATTTGTATCAGCATTTTTCAAACTTGCATTTAACCTGATGGGGAAGAAAAGGAGAGCTCATCCTAAGCTAAGCAGCCCTCTACAACGGGCAGAGCAATTGAGCTGGGATTAGCTAACAGAAAGGAGATGCGCTCAGCTTGACCGTGAACCGAGTTCCTATCAGCAGCACGGAATGCTTGCCCGGCGCTCAGCCTGGGCACGTTATCTTTTCCAAGGATTTGCACAGCATTTTTGCATCCTACATCCTCTTCAATTCTTTACAGAGAAGGAAGAACTAAAAAAAAATGTAGGACAAGAGGGATCCGGACCATTACAAAGGTTAATTCCTATGGAAAACAAAAAGACAGTAATTTTTATTCTCTTAAATAAATCCATACCCTGTTTTTTCCACTGTTGCAATACGCTACCCCCATTACTTCCTGTTTATTCAATATCAAGAAGAAAGAGCCAAATTTGGAGGGTTTATACTTGATTGAGGGGATGCAAGGAAGGGGACTGCGATGAAGAGAATTAAAGGACAGGAAGGAAGGAAGGAGAGAGGAAAAGTCCACAGAAACCTACAACCACCACCAAAATAACAAAAGATTTATTATGAAATTCACTACTTTAACCACCAGGATCTTTGCTCGGAAATTTTGAGTACAATTTACAATGCTACGACAACGTTAACCTTTGAATTTTGTCTGGATGGGGAAAAACCAGAGAAGAGATTTCCCCAAAGTCTTGCAAAACTTGCACTGCCGCCCGAAGCCGCCTTAGCTGTTTGCTCAGAATATGTTTAGAAAACACGGATTTTTCATGTGTTAAATTCATGCAAATGTGTAAAATAAAAATAAATAAAAAAGAGAAAGAGAGAAAATGCATACATAGCCTTTTGGGATATCTGTGTCTTCGTTGTTTCCAGGGTCATTCTCCAGGTGCTGTTTAATTTTTTCTTCTAAACCTACAGCATCTGCTCCTTGATACTGGTCGATTCGCACTTTGTTTCGAAAAAACAGAAACGTTGGGGTGGCTGATATGTTATTGGTAGCAGCTGTGCCCTAGAATGCATCAATTAGCACAAGCGTTACCTAACGGGCTACGATTAGAGGGCAACATTAGCTTGTTTCACTCAAAGATGTGCGTATTACACGCCAAGCAACTTTTACCACCTCACACGTCACCAACAATATTTGCCATTTTATAAACGGCGCCAACACAAATGCCAATTTTAAACACGTTCTCCCTTTTTTTTCTGCTTTTTTCTACTGCTCCACAGTAGAGTTTTTTTCCCCCCATAACTTTGTAGCATTTAGTGTCATTTGCAAATGAGGTTGCTATTTCACATTCCTCTTTCTCCACCATTATAAGATTTGTAGGAATTCAAGACATTTGCAGGTTAAAACAGTTTTGTGCAGAATTGGAGGTACCCAGCCCTTCTAATCACGTCGGTTTGACAGATTTCTCATTTTGATCAAAATTACGCTACAATTTCCTTAGGAAAATTCAACTAACATATTCTTTATAATTCGCACTTGCATTATCTTACACACTTTACTGTATGTGCAACAGTTAAACTGTGCGTACGCTATTTAAATGAAAGAAGTCCAGGCTGCAATTTCACGAATACTTTCTAAATTAAAGCGTGGGCTTCCACATCTCTGCATAGCCCCTAATTTTGGAGGTTTTACAGTAAAATACTCACAATTCACGAAACTCACAGCAGCCACGGTCCCTTAGGGGACTATTTGGGCCTTTTTCCTTCGTTATCTGCTCTGTTACAGGGTCTGTTTTGGAATACCAACCTGGCACTGGTGCACGTCCACCTCCAAAAAGGTCGCCTGAGGGTACTTGTTACTCAGGGCGTTGAAAGCCGGGGCTATCCGTAAACACGGGCCGCATCTGGGAACACAAAACAGGTTAACGCAACTTTTTTTTCCTGAAAAATCCCGGCTCGAAACACACTCGTGTTCTTATCCTTGGCTGACAGGTGGTGGGCGATCCTGGGGACGCAATTAATTAAGATTGACGCTTAGAAACACATCACAAAGTGTTAACTCCCGTTTCCTGATCAGACCTAGTTTCATATTTTCTGTTTCTGTGTTTAGTTCCAGCACCTTTCAGTGCAAAATCCCTCCAAGGAGAGACTATGGAAGGAGGAGCTGCCGCCTGCTTGCCCTGAGCGCAGCAAAATCCTCTCTCGATGCAAAAAAACCCGCTATTAATGATCCACGTTAGCGGGAAAGCACCAACACGTGGAGGATTTCGCGGTTTATGAAGGTTTATTACGGTAAGACTCGTTTACTCCAATGGGGGGGCCCTTTCCAAGCGCCACGACGCCGCGAGCAGCAGCGGGCCGGGCCGCACTCACCCGCGCATGGTGAACTTGACGACGGCGAGGCGGGAGCCGGCGGCGCTCAGCTCGGGCTGGAACTCCGTGTCGTTGGCGATCACCTTGACGCCCACCATCCTCCCGGCCCGGTTCGGTTCGGCCTGGCCCGGTTCGGCCCGGCCCGGCTCGGCTCGGCCTCCCCTCACGGCGCGGCGATCTGCACCGTCACGGCGCGCCCGGCATGCAGCGCGCCTGCCGCCCGCCCCGCCGCGGCGCCCCCGCCGCCATCTTGCTTGAGGGCAGCCGGCCATTTTGGGTGCGGGCAGCCGCTGCGGGAGGGAAGCGAGAGGGGGCGCGGCCGCCATCTTGCTTGAGGGCAGGCGGCCATTTTGGGTGCGGGCAGCCGCCGCAGGAGGGAAGTGCAAGGCGGGGGGGCGGAGGGCGCGGCCGCCATCTTGGCTGAGGGCAGGGCGGGCAGTGACGCCAAAGCGGGAAAAACCGCCCGTTTCTGCGCGTCTAATTGCACGGGATTTTGACCGCACGGGAATGGAGTATCCCTGGGATTGAGTATCCTTGGGATTGAGTATTCCTGGGATCGAGCATCCCGGGGATTGAGTACTCCTGGCAAAGGGGAAGGGCGCGTGACCGCGCGGGCTCCGCCTCCGCGGGCTGCGGCGCCGCCGCGGCCGGGCACTGCGGGCGCCCCCGCTCACCGCGCATGAGATCTCCCCGTTCCGCTCGAAGGCGCAGAAGCCGTTGACGTCGCAGGGGCTGGCGGAGGGGCTGCTGCAGGAGCGCTGCAGGACGCAGCCGGCCGTCTGGTTGCCCACGAAGCCCGACTTGCAGGGGCCGCACTTGTAGGAGCCCTGCGGGACAGGGGGGCACCCGTGGGGCTGGGGGGCCCACAAGGAGGCCGCCACGCGGCGGGGGCGGCTCTACCCACCAGCGTGTTGGTGCAGATGGAGTTGGGGTCGCAGCCGCCGTTGGTGCCGTCGTTGCACTCGTCGACGTCGGTGCAAACCTGCGGGCAGCGAGCGTCACCGCCGCGGCGCCGCCGGCGCCCGCGGGGACCGCGACCGGC
>JAWLRI010000527.1:449138-472173 GCA_034781795.1 Crypturellus tataupa | reverse complement strand
GCTGCTTCCCGCCGCCGTGAGGCGGCCGCGGGCCGCGCCGGCGCCGCCGCTGCCTTCCCGCCTCGCATTTTCCATGTTATTTTCCATATTATTTTTCTTGCTGTGGGAGATTAGCCCTTCCGAGCGCGGCTGGAGCCCCCGGACGCTTTGGAGTTGCCTCCCGGGGCGAATTCCCGTTTATTTTGTGGGATTTGCGGCAGGCCGCGGGGCAGCACCCCGGACGGCCGTGTATTTATAGCGATTATATGTTAATAACGTATTAATTAGGGTTATATATACCTGTTAGGGTTATGTATGTATCAGGGTTATAATATCTGCAGGGTTTTATAGCTGAGAGAGCAGCAATATTTAAAAAGCTTCTTAATTCCTCCTCAATTGATGTCTTGCTTGAACGACGCGTTAGGAAAGCAAACGGGGACCGGAGGTTTATGAAGAGTTTTGTATAAAACTCGTTAGCATTTAAGTAATATCTTATGCTCAAATCAATACCCTAACTGGCGTGGGGATCTGTCCCTATTTCTTATCAAATTTACCCAATTATTAGCTATATTATTAATATTATGGCTAATATTATTAATATTATAGCTAGTATTATTAATATTATAGCTAACCTTGAAAATATATTTGTATCTGAATCTTTTCCATGCTTTTCCTTGCGTTTTTCTCTATGGGGAATATCCAGGGGGATGTTTATACGCGCTTTTCTGTGTTGTAACAACCTTTCCTTTCCTCGGGAAATTCGGTGTGTTGTCAAATTTAAAGTTTTTCAAGGAGTTTGGTAAAGCATTAAGCTTACAGCAAGATACCAAGAAGAACTAATTGTGTGCTCTGGTAGATCACTGTCTATATATATTAAAATTGCATTATTTGCGTGGTCCAGATGAGAATAAATATGTTTATATGAATTGCCTGGCTTGTTCCCTGCACCATGAGCAGTGAATGTGTTTAATTTCCGCTCTCCCTGATTTCTCCTGATTTATAGTCCCTATAAACCAAGTATTTTAGAGCTTTTCGGGTGCAATTTTGGGGACGGGCACCGTATCCGTAAGGAATTTGTAGCCGTGCCCTGTGCCGTGTTGCTCCCAACAGGGAACAATCGATCTGCTCTTGCATAACGGCTGCCCATGCGTTCTCAGACGTGTTTTAAAAACACTCATTTTCCTGTCGCTTGCGGGATGTTATAACGCAGCGCGGGCTTTTATTCATTAAATAATTGCTGTTTGCAAAGCAGTTCCCAATGAGGTGCAAGGAAGGGGCTTCGCAGTGGGTGCTCCTCCTGTTTCCGTGCGCTTAGGAAGCAGAAAGGAGCCACGTGGCTTTAATCAGATTATTTCTGCTTTTAGTTTCCTTCGGTTCGTTTAGCGAGTCCCTCCAGCCTTGTGCGAAGGGGTAAAGCGAATTCCTGGAGGGACTGCAATAACCTGTGCTCCAGCTAATGCAGGATTCGTTATTCCAACGGATTTTGATGTTTAGGAGGTTAGATTGATGGAATACTGTCCAAAAATATGGTATTTAGGTAGGGCGAGACACGTGTTTGCAATGCTAGCGGAGGCGATTCTGCACTGTGTGTCATTCGGAAGCGGCGCTTCCAACGCTCCGGGTGACCCCGGCTCCTCCGTGGGGCCCGCGGGGTGGCCCTGCTGGCCCCGACGCTCGTCCCCTTTGTCCCCCCTCGGCAGGAGCGAGCGCAGGATGGCGGCGAACAGCCTGGTGCTGCCCATCGTGCTGTGGGGCCGCCGCGCGCCCACGCACTGCATCTCCGCGCTGCTGCTGCTCGACGACGCCGCCACCGTCGTCACGGGCTGCCACGACGGCCAGATCTGCCTGTGGGACCTCTCCGCCGACCTGGCCGTGAGTCCGGGCGCAGCCGTTCGGGAGGGAATTTGGAGCTTTTACCATTGCCACCAAAGGGCAATTTTATTTTATAGTGCCCATTGCAGAGTTCCGTCTTGTCCACTCTCTGTTCACGTGTTTTACCTTCCCCTCTTAACGTGCCACCCCAGAGCTCCCAGGGGTGACTATTTCAGGTTAGAAGATACATTTTCAGTCCCTAACTTTGCTGCTGCTGCAATTTTTTGAACTATTTATTCCCTTTTGGAGACTTTAGAGATGCCCCCAGCTGGCAGTTACTTTCAGGTGTAGCTGCCTCTGTGAAAGAGGTTTCTGCCATGAACTGTCTGTAGTTAGAGGGCTTTGTAAAATTATTTTTATTTTCTTCAAGCTCCATTTTCCTTGAAAACCGAATGAGAACAAGCCCTGCTGCTAGAGATGGAGATTGCTGCATAGTTTTTGGCTATCAATTTCCACCCTTGAGTTGATATCTCGAAGGGTCCGTCTCGAAGGCAGCAATACAAATGATTTTAACCCCTTGGAACGGAGGAGAAAGAGGCAAGGATTATCCTGAAAACCCTCAATCTCTCGAGTTATCCCCATAAATTACGTTAGTATCTAATACATTTAATAGGGAACGACCGGAGAAAAGGAATTTGGGGTGTGTATGTTCCAGGTAAGTAATATTGGTATTTTGTTTGATTTCTGGTTTATTTCTCTGATTCCAGATTAATCCCAGAGCCCTGCTCTTTGGTCATACAGCCTCGGTGACCTGTTTGTCAAAGGCTTCAGCTTCCAGTGAGAAGCAGTATATAGTGAGCGCCTCGGAAAGCGGGTGGGTTTGCACGGTGTAATTATGCGCGTCAATTAAATAACAGAAACGGAGGGCTTGGAAGATTCATTTTCCGTCCTTTTTCCGCGTGGTTGTCCATCTGTCTCGTGCGTTTTAGGGAGATGTGCCTGTGGGACGTGAACGACGGGCGGTGCATCGAGTTCACCAAGTTAGCCTGCGCGCACACCGGCATCCAGGTGAGCGCCCCGCGGAGGCTGCGCAATTCCCGACTTCCCTCTGGGAAGCCGCTGCTCTCTTATCCGAGGAAATTTTGGGGGAGGCAGGAGGCTTTTAGCAACGATCTTTTACAAGATGCTGCCATACGCCAGCTGATGCTCTGCATCGGCAAACGCCCCCGAGCTGGAAATGCGCCTCGCTTGAGCGTTTGGGGAAGAAATGCCGTGATTCATTTATGGGAAAGGCTGGAGAACGGGGAAAGAGGAGGAGGTGGCTGTGGGTGGCAAGCGTGGCCGGGCCAGGAGGTTTTCCTGGTGGCACTGGTATGCCCAGGATTGCCACCTTCAGCACGCAGCCCTTAACATAGTCACAAAATCGCGATCTTGATTAAAATAATGTGATATTTTGTTAACGTCCCTTCAGTTCTACCAGTTCGCCGTGGGCACCCAGCGCGAGGGGAGGCTCTTGTGCCACGGGCACTACCCCGAAATCCTCGTGGTGGATGCCACCAGCCTGGAAGTCCTTTATTCCTTGCTCTCAAAGATCTCTCCCGACTGGATCAGCTCCATGAGTATCATCCGCTCCAACAGGACACAAGGTAATTATTCCTATCGCTTTTATTAGGATTTTACCTCCTTGCAAGAGAAATATTATTCCACGGGCCCCCAGCTGCTCCGTGGTCCTGAGGCTGCTTTAATATTTGTACAGCAAGAAAACTTGAGAATGTTGAATATTTTTAGTATTGTCTCTGCTGTTCCGTCGCATGAGGCTTGTAGCTCTGTTTTTCATGAACAATTTTAGCCAAATTCAGCATATTTGTGTGCTCGTGGGTGCATCCTCACGCTCCCGGGGTGTGTTTTTTCCTCCAGAGGACACCGTGGTAGCTGTTTCGGTGACCGGCATCCTGAAAGTGTGGATCATAACCTCGGAAGTGAGCCGCATGCAGGTGAGGAAAGGCTTCCCGGCCGCGGGGATTCACTCTTAACTTGCACAAATTTGTCTGAAACGAAGAAAAAAAAATCACACTTTTAAGTGGTGCGAGAATCTTAGTCCTTTAGAAACTGTTACGCAACCAGTTCTTCAAATGACAAACAAAACTATTGATGAAGTTGCTTTTCTTACAAGTCTTTCTCACAGAGCTGGCTTTAAAAATTCTTAATTTGGAGTGAAGAATCTCCAATTATAATTCCTAGAAATCTTTATTTTCAGATTGCTATATTTCTCATAGACTTTGCAAATTACTGACAGAAACGTTCATGAGAGATGTGTATCACTGGGATTCCTTTACAGGTGTTTAGCACCAAGGAAAATATCATTCTATATAGAAAAACGCATTTGGTTTTGTGATCTCGGGAGCATTTACACCGCAAAAGCGACGTAGTTTGAATTAACCGGGAAGACAAAAATAATATTTTAATAATATCAGAGTTGCTAACCCTTTTTTTGTTCATTTGTTTCATAGTTGCAACGTAGTTGGAATTGTATTTTCTTTCTATTTCAAAGCCCTTTCGGGAAACCCTTGTCGTGCAATTAGTAAAATTGTATCTAATTTAAAAATTGCATTAAAATAAAGGTGTACAACATCCATGCTCGTTTCAGTCAGGGTTTAGGAACATTTTTGGTTTGAGGAAAATTTAAACTATTGGGAACAGCCTTTCTTGGAAGGTACAGTTTTAATGACAAGCGAGTATGGCTCTGATTTCCGATTCATTTTTAAAATGAATTACCCTGAATTAATTGTATTCCTCCTTTCCTTAGGACACTACGCCGGTGTTTGAAGAGGAATCGAAACCTATTTATTGTCAGAACTGTCAGAGCATTTCCTTCTGCGCCTTCACCCAGCAGTCCTTGTTGGTGGTGTGCTCCAAATACTGGAGGGTAAGGAGAACCCGCTGAATAAAAACTGTTTTTTTTTCTATTTTTCTCCTTTTTTCCCCCCTATAAAGAATGCCAGTTGAAGCATTTAGACCAAGGCGCTTAGACTTCTTATCCCTTCTGCTGACAGACGTGATTTCTCCCCGCAGGTCTTTGATGCTGGGGATTATTCCCTCCTGTGCTCCGTCCCCAGCGACAACGAGCAGACCTGGACCGGGGGCGACTTCGTGGCGGCCGATAAAGTGATCGTGTGGACCGAAGACGGGCAGAGCTTCATATACAAATTACCAGCCAGGTACTCGGCGTGGAAACGATGCCCGTTGCGTTATTTGCTGGGCACGGGAGCCTTTGCCTAAGTATTTAATATCTTTGGCTCGTATTTGGCTACGAGATCATAGGAAACGCGTAGAAACTAGTACTCCACGAGTGTGTTTTATGTGCGTGTCCTCCTTGTATCTTGTTGAAGTTCTACACTGCTTAACAGCTGCACATGTAATGCTTGGAGGCTTGGGGAGGGTTGGTTTTGCTTTGGGAAACTAAAAAGAATTCAATTTATTCTCTGTCTCGCAATCCTCGCAGTCTCTTTAGTCTCTTCCTTGTAACGTAAGGAATTTTATTCCTTTTTTTCTGTCGTTCCTGACTCCAGTTGTCTGCCGGCCAGCGATTCGTTTCGCAGCGGTGTGGGAAAACCGGTAGAAAATCTAATTCCACCTTTGCTGTACAGCGTATTGGACAGAGCAGAGAAGCAGGTAAGAGATATTTCCTTTGGTTTCCTTGCCTGTGTTTCCTTGTGCGCTGCATTTCTTTATCATAAAGAGTCGAAGCCCACTTAACCAAGTGACCTCTTCCTCTTATTCTACTCAGAGTAGATATTTAGGAGAAAAACTGCAAATTCTTCTCCTAATTATTCCTCAGGGCAAATTTGGACATTGGTATTTTTAAACCTTTTTTTGTTTGGCTTTGTGTCGTTCATTAATTTCTAAAACGCTTCTGTTTTTGGACTTCTTCACTGAGTATGTGGAAAGTGAATTTTGAGGCCAGCGCACGATTTGCTTGTGCCTGAACTTGTTCTAATTATTATTATTATTATTAATTATTATTTTATCAGTTACTGATATGTCCTCCGGTGACTCGCTTCTTCTACGGGCGCAGAGAGCTCTTCAACAAGCTGCTCATCCAGGGCGACTCCTCGGGCCGCCTGTGCATTTGGAGCGTGCCCGACGCGCTGGAGCAGCGGGACGGCGCCGCAGGTACCGCGACACCTCCCGTGGACGTGTATTTTGGCCATATGTGAATGAACTGAAATGTTACGAACCAGTTTTTTTGGTTGGTAAAGCTGTTGGTTTACTATTTTTTCCCTCCGATTCAGACTTTTTGCTCCGAACGTTCTTTTCCCCCCTTTTTCCTTCCTCCGACAGGGCTAGCGGCCACGACGTCCGTCTCCCTGCAGGAAGCGTTTAACAAGCTGAGCCCTCGCCCCGCCGGCATCATCGACCAGCTGAGCGGCGTGCCCAGCGCGCGGGAGCCGCTCCGGGTGACGGCCAGCGTGTACATCCCCGCGCACGGGCGCCTCGTGTGCGGCCGCGAGGACGGCAGCATCGTCATCGTGCCCGCCACGCAGACGGCCATCGTGCAGCTGCTGCAGGGCGAGCACATGCTCCGCAGGGGTACGTGCGTGGCGACGCGTTACCTGCAGGAGAGGATTGCCCTGCATCGGTGACCTATCCACCGCTCTGCTGCTGCACGTGCTGCTTCCAGATCGTTTTAGCCTCGTATTTTTAACATCTTATTTTTTACCTTGTGTTTTGACATACACAGATAAACCAAAGAAGCTATTTAAATATTTGGTGGATATATGCGGTTGTTGGGTATAATATTTCCCGCATATAAATTGATTTATATAGTGTTGAACAATGGTGATTTTTTTACGTAAAGTTCCATTTCCTGAAAGTTGATAAATTATTCTTCAGTTCGCTCAGAAAGGGCACAGTTTAAGCACGTCACGCAGGCGTTAAATAACAAATTTACTGCTGACACTTAGTGCACTCTGTCCTGTTTCGCCAAATCTGCTACTTCATCAGGCAGCATTTCTAGGCTCGTTTCTCCTTGATTAAAAAACTGCAGTGGCTGAGAGCGATCCTCACTCTCTGGGTAAATAGAAGGCTTTCTGCTCAGCTCTGCGTTCCCAAAGGTGGTTTTATTTCCAAATTAAAATCGGGTACCGTTAGCTGAGCACTGGCCCCATGCGTGTGACGCTGTAGGCTAACGCAAAGCAAGATCTTTGTGGGCTTCCTCGTGGTCACAACCATAGGACAAATTCCAGCATTACTCAATCAGGAGCAGCCTGCTGCTTAATATTCTGCATTAGAATCTCTTCTAATTTCTCTTTTTTCTTTCTCTTTCCCTTCAACCCTCCTTCGTCCCCCAAATTTCTCAGGTTGGCCACCCCACCGGACCCTGCGAGGCCACCGAAACAAAATTACATGTTTACTGTATCCGCACCAGGTTTCCCCCCGTTATGATCAAAGGTATTTGATCTCGGGCGGTGTGGATTTCTCGGTCATCATATGGGATATATTTTCTGGAGAGATGAAACATATCTTCTGTGTGCATGGTGGAGAAATTACACAGCTTCTAGTTCCACCAGAAAACTGTAGCGTAAGTTGGACTCCTTCTCAAGAATGTGAATGTAACGTGACACGTAATTGGAGGCGTAGAGTTGAGCCAAAATATAACGCTGCAGATGTTGGAAAACCAGCTCAGTTGCTGTTAATTTGTGTTTAAAAGTAGGATTAAATATAGTGGAAAAAACAGATATTAAAACATAGCTAAGCATGGTGAACTAAGCTAAGGGGAGACGGAAGATGTTATATAAAAGCTTATCTATTAACCTCATGAGAAAGTCTAGGCAAAACTGGAAAAAAATCAATATATAAAATGTAAAACTGTAGTTTTAAAGTGATTCTTTCGATTAACTTTATCTGCAGCCGTGTTTAATTGTGCGTGCGGGGCAGCGCGCGTTCTGTACGATCAACCCGAACGGCTTCTCGTCTTGTTTTGCCAAGAAACAGCAGCCAACGGTGCTGCCTGTCGCATGAAAAACTGTCTTGCGATCGAGCTGATCCCCACGTGCTGTTTTCTTTTCCCGCAGGCCAGGGTGCAGCACTGCGTTTGCTCCGTGGCCAGCGATCACTCCGTGGGGCTGCTGAGCCTGCGGGAGAAGAAGTGCATCATGCTGGCCTCCCGCCACCTCTTCCCCATCCAGGTCATTAAGTGGAGGCCCTCGGACGACTACCTGGTCGTGGGCTGCTCCGACGGCTCCGTCTACGTCTGGCAGATGGATACGGGTGAGGTTTACTACAGGGACTCATTTAAAAATAAATGTGTATTTATACGCACCCATTTGGTAATAGTTCTCCGCGTCTCTGGGAATTGAATTAATTGTTTTCACGTGTTTATATTTAAAAATTAGCTCTGCAGATATCCCTCAAGTTTGTAGCTTGTATAAGCATTTGTAAAACTCACATTTTGCTTATTGAAGAAATTCATTGAGTTTTGGAAAAACCTGCCTTGCTGTTTTTCCCCTGTTTATCCTGTTTAACAGTTGAGCTGCGAACACTTAGAGCCCATAACGTCCTCTAAACGCGTCAGCGTTTGTGTAATCCGCCTCAAGCTGCGCGTAGAAACGCAGCGTCGTAAATCTGCAAGAATTCCTACGCTTGCAGCGTGCAGAATGATCTAAAATCGTTTCCTTTTTTCTTCCTTTTGAGTAATGGTTAGAGTGGGGTGTCTCCCGCGCGGCGGGCGGGATATCCCGGCGTTCCGGGCGGTTTTTTTTCCCCCCCTATCCGGGCTGTGCTCCGCAGGGGCGCTGGACAGGTGCGTGATGGGCATCACGGCCGTGGAGATCCTGAGCGCGTGCGACGAGGCGGTGCCGGCCGCCGTGGACGCGCTGGGCCACGCCGCCGTGAACCTCAAGCAGGCCATGACGCGCCGCAGCCTGGCCGCGCTCAAGAACGTCGCGCACCAGAAGCTGCAGACCCTGGCCACCAACCTGCTGGCCTCGGAGGCCTCCGACAAGGTGAGCCGGCTCCCCTGCCTCCCCTGAGCCCGGCTCGTTAGTTAATTAGCCGTTAGTGCCCCTTTGCGAGCGCGGGAGCCTTTGCAATTGGGTCGGTGCAGCCGCCCGCGGCACTTCGGGCTGCGGGCAGCAGAGGGGAGCAGAGCTCTGCGCCCAGCCCTAGCAGGACTCTCCTTCTCTCTCCATTTCTGTTATATTTTTGCTCCCGATATTATCGTTGGCATCATCACCAAGCGCCGTGTTATACAGAGCTACCCGCTTCACACGCTGAGGAAATAGAAGCTGCATTTGCAATAAATAGGGGTGTGTAAATAAATCGGTGTCTTGCAGAACATTAGTAGTTATTATTCGCTGCCATTTAATTATTTCTGTTCTGCCTCCCAATATTTGCTTCGCGTGACAAAGTTATTAAATAAGCATCACGTCTTTATCCTCAGGAATAGGGAGAAATGAATCCAAATTGGGGTATTTGCTCGTGTCGGACTCCAGACCCTTAATTATTTATGTAGTTTTGCAAACTAATCGTACTGCAGCTTCCCCAAGAAGTGCAAGGAAAGACCTAGAAGGTGAAGGTCCCAACCAGATACTGCAGCTGTGTGAGCGCTCGGAGCTTCCTCAGCACGCAAGGAAAGCGTGGGAAGTGCTAGGCAATTCAATTAAAAATTTTGTTAATTTTATTCCAGGGGAACTTGCCGAAGTATTCCCACAACTCCCTGATGGTGCAGGCTATAAAGACCAACCTGACGGATCCCGATATCCACGTGCTCTTCTTCGACGTGGAAGCGCTGATCATCCAGCTGCTGACGGAGGAGGCCTCTCGCCCCAGCGCGGCCCTCGTTTCCCCGGAGAATTTGCAAAAAGCGGCCGGCGGCTCCGACAAAGGCGGCTCTTTCCTGGCCGGCAAGCGCGCGGCCGTCCTCTTCCAGCAGGTCAAGGAGACCATCAAGGAGAACATCAAGGAGCATCTCCTGGACGACGAGGACGAGGACGAAGAAGCGCTGCGCCACAGGAGGGAAGACGGCGACCCCGAGTACCGCTCCAGCAAATCCAAGCCGCTCACCTTGCTGGAATACAACCTGACCATGGACACGGCGAAGCTCTTCATGTCCTGCCTGCACGCGTGGGGCCTCAACGCCGTCCTGGACGAGCTCTGCCTCGAGCGCCTAGGGATGCTCAAGCCGCACTGCTCCGTGTCCTTCGGCCTGCTGTCCCGCGGCGGCCACATGTCCCTCATGCTCCCGGGCTACAACCGGACCGCGGGGACGCAGGCGGACGAGGGCGCGCCGGCGGCCAGGAGTGCCGAGGGCCTGGGAAAGGGCACGTACGGCGTGTCGCGCGCCGTCACCACCCAGCACCTCCTCTCCGTCATCTCCCTGGCCAACACGCTCATGAGCATGACCAACGCCACCTTCATCGGGGACCACATGAAGAAGGGGCCCGCCAGGTACGGGAAGCGCTCGCTTTTGCTCGGCTCGCAGCCGCTTGCTGTCAGAGTCAGTATTTTAACGCAGATTTTAATTTATTTAATTTTTCACATGAGGTATTAAATGGCTGCGACAACCTTTAGCGCCTAGATAAACAGAATATATTTCTTTTTTCTTCAATATATCACTTTTACACGCCAAGATAGCTTAATTTAATGGAATTACATAAATTAATATAACTCTGGGTTACCATACTTTGCCCCGATAAGCCTGAGAAGCCATTTCTGTCCTTTATTTTTCCTGCTTATTGTTTTATAAAGAGTTTTATAATTACGAGGTCAAATTATGAGTTGTTAAAAACACGTAGATAAACTTCGTCGTGTTGCATCATGGAATAAACCAACCTGGGAATTGCAGTTGGCCTCTCTTTTGTGAAGTCAGACTGACTTTTCCTGCAGGGTTGCTTTTCCAAGTTTGTTTAGTTATATAGTTATATATAACTATATGTAGCAAATAATCTGGTCCTTTTTTTCCCCTTTCTCCACCCTTTCTCCTCTCCCCCTTCCCACATACTTTCTATTTAGGCCTCCCAGGCCAGGAACTCCTGAGATGACAAGAGCGAAGCCCCCTCCTTCAATATCCAGCCATGCAGCTCAAGGCCAAATTAAACAAGGTAAAAAAAAAATCCCCTTCAGGAATGCATTTTGTGCCATTTTAGAGTAATAAACTGGACATTCTGGGTTAACAAATAGAGGAAGCTTAAAATCTGTCTGGATGTGGGGAAAGGACATAAATAGGGGGCCTGTTTTCTGTTCCTAGGGAAGTGTTGCAAAACGAATCCGCAAAAAACCCAGTGGGAATGGTTAGTTCCTTGAGAAGCCCCCGTTCACATCAACGTGTCTGTGTTTTCTGCAGCCGCCCGTCCTCCTCTCGCGTTGCGCTCTTTGTAAAACCTAGAATCTTTTTTTTTTTCTCTAATATCCCCATGGTTTCCTCCGTTTTGGTTTTCATTCTTCAGTGATACTAATCTGGTTGCTGCTCTCCTCACTTTCCTATTTTTTTTTCTCTCTTTCTTTCTTCTCTTTCCCTTCTGCAAGTCGCTCCCGCTGTTTCTTCTAGCGCTGAAGCTGGGCGCTCTGGCTCTGACCCTGCTCCTCCTTTACATACCTGTTTCTTAGTAAACGAAGGTATTCGCTCCTCATTTTTTCTATCTATTCGTCTCTTGCTTTCGACTAATGGCCTTTATCATTGTCAGAACTTTAATTCTTTATGCTTTTCTGTTCGAACTACGTAGTAGTTCAGGGTTATGGGTCGATTATCCCTGAAGGAAGCTCATGCCTGAAGTAGGATTTAGGTGGAAGCATAAGGGTAGCGAGGAAATGTGCTTTTTTGCATCACTTTTGCAATTGAACTTAAAATTTGATACGGTTTTTCTATTGATAATTCATATATTCAGTTTACCTGGCTGCTATCACACTTGCAAGCAGTGCATTGTAGATCATAATAGGTAATATAAGTTACTCTTTGGAAAAGTCGCTTGGAGTAATTTGGAACTGAAAGCCAGGGCTTATCCTTTGGATAATGCCAACCGTAACACGTCTTTTAGGAGCCCTTTTTGCGTTTCCTAAGGACGTTGGGTGCGTTCCCAGCCCGGCAGCGCGCGGCTACACGCTGCCGCTCCGGGAAGGTATCCGAGAGGCCCCCGCGGGCGTTGGCGCTTGGCTCCCGGGGCCGATTCCCTCCGGAGCGGCGGCTGAGCGCGCGCGCGCTGTCCCCGCAGGCTGGAGCCAGCTGGCCGCCATGCACTGCGTCATGCTGCCCGACCTGCTGGGCCTCGACAAGTTCCGCCCGCCGCTGCTCGAGATGCTGGCGCGCCGCTGGCAGGACCGCTGCCTCGAGGTGAGCGCGGCGCCGGGGGCCGCCTCCGCGTTCCGGTTTTGGCTCCGGTTCGGTGACGGTGCGGCCGTCCCGCAGGTGCGCGAGGCGGCGCAGGCGCTGCTGCTGGCCGAGCTGCGGCGCATCGAGCAGGCGGGCCGCAAGGAGACCATCGACGCGTGGGCGCCCTACCTGCCCCACTACATGGACAGCCTCATCTCCCGTGAGTGCCCGTGCGCGCGCGGTGGGGAAACGGGCTGCAGGGCTCGGGGCTTTGGGCAAAACTTCATGGAAATATCCATCCTTCCTTGGAAACGTCAGCCCTTTCATAGCCGCTACAAAACGCGTTTCTGCAACAATATTTCCTAGCTATAAACTCCTATTTTCCATAATAGTTCTGCGTATTCTCCCTCTCAGCTCTTTTCCCTTTTGGTAGGCGAAGGGTGGGATGCGAAGAAGTGAAATGGTACAAAATAATAAAAAACGAGTTGGCATCTTCAATGCAAATGCATCCCAAATGCATCTTAAAGCAGTAAAATGAACGAAGCTTCAGTTAGAGTCGAACTGTGTAATATTGTCCTGTAAAATGCTACCCGTTAATGTCCCCACTAAAGATGCAATGATACAAGGAAAACGTATATTTTTAATACTTATCCTGAAAGCTTTGATTTTGAAGGGATTTGCCCTGTTTGAAGCAAGCGGCTCATGGGCAAAGAAGGGTTTTGAGCAATTTTAACATCACACAGAGCAAAAAGTCTTGTGTAATTGTAACCATTACACACAAGTCTATGTATGTACACATAGCTTGCAGGAATAGTCAGGGATATGCAATATCATATTTATTTTTCTTCTCCAAATCTGATACATTCCATTTTAGTCTTTGCTATTTAAGTAGATGTTTTACAGACTCTTGGAAGATCTTTGAATTATCCATCCGAAAACCCACCTTTATCAAATAATATCCAAAAAATACCTGCCCCATGTAGCAAATCAGTGAAAACTCAGGTTTTGTTAATGAGAATATTTCCTCTCTAATGAGAATAATGCGAAAACGAGCCTCTCTCTTCCCAGGAAAAACGTCGTTCCTGTAGAGGGAGAGATCTCTATTAAAAGCCGATTGATTTTTTTTGCGAGATGGGAAATAATGGTATTAAACCCCAATGGGAGGCCGGCGTTGCAGGGCATGCGGCGCCGCGCGTTTGTAGCAGTGGTTTTCTTGTCGTTTGTATTAATACATTCCTGCTAGACGTACGCGTGCGTTTGCTTTAAAACCTGCTTGATTGAGCCAAGCTTAATTAAACTGGCATCGATTTAAGCAGGAATACGGATAGTTTTGCTGCACCCCAATGACTCGGCGCGCTCTCGTTGCAGCCGGCGTGCCGGCCGACGCGCTGCAGGCGGCCAGCGGCAGCCCCGACGCCGCCGCGGCCGAGGCCAAGGCGCAGGAGGACGAGCACGAGCTCGCGGACGACGACATCGCCGCAGGTACGTGGTGGCCGCGCCGAAAGCGATCCCCCGCGGCCGCTGCTCCTCCTCCGAGGAGGTAAGAGGGGCAATGCGGAGCGAAGAGCCAACGCGGAAGCCTCTTTGGGGAAAACACTCGGGGAATTCTTCTTTGTCCCCGACCCTCTTTGTCCCCAGCGCTCCGAAACGTCGGATTCGCTTCCAAAAAGTCAGTTCTGCTTTTCTAGGAAAACCCAATTATGGCTTTTTGCTCTTCTCGCTGACACGGGGCAGAAGCCCCTCGGTGCGCTGCTTTCTGAACTCGTTTAAGGATTTTGCTCTTGATTGCACGAATCTTCCGAAATTATTTGCGAGAATAATTAATTCTCAAGAATAATTTCCTTGCAAATCTGAGGAAAGCCACAAGTGAGGCTTTAAAAAGACAAATTCTTTGTAAAGGGGATGAAAATGTGATTTTTTTCAAGCATTAGCGAGACTCCTCATTTCCTTGGTTTCTTGCCATTCTGTTTAGGTTTCATTTTTCAGTTTTCGCTGCTTTTTTGACCTCCTCGGACTTTGTAGTTGGGCTTTTTGTGCGGCTTCCTTGGACACGCGTCTTCCTCCTGTAAAATCTCCGTGACTCCCCCTTATCTCTGCAGCAAAATCCCCTTCTCGGCATCTCCAAAGGAATCTCATCCCTAAATCCTCTTAATACCTCTCCTCTTATCCTCCCGATGTGGTGACAAGGGGTTTTGGACCCAAAAAGCAGCAATTTTTGCTTTGGCGAAGAGCACGATCACAGCCCGGGGACATCGGAACGCCCGGCTCTCAGCTGCCCTTCTCCGAGGGATTATCCGGTGCTTTTCCTCCTGAATGAAACAAGTAACGGAGCCCGCGAGCTGCTCCGCGCCGGTGTGTTTTCCTGCTGCTTTTCCCGGTTTGGAATAACCCAGCACCGCTCCCAGACATTAGCGTTGTGGCTGGTCCCCGCTGAGCCGCAGGAGGGAGCTGCTCGTGCAGGAATAGCTCATCCCACCGGATAACGGGCTGGATAACATGGATCGGGCTGGATAGCGTGGATCGTTCGCTCGCTCCACCTGCGTTCCTCACGGCATCACTTTGCTGTTATCTCTGGATTGTGTTTTCCGTTCTCATTTTATTGCAAATATAAGCACTTTGTAAGCTTCCAGGAGCCCTGAAATGTTTATTTATTTAATTTATTTTTCCGCCTGTGGTTTTAAAAAAACGTTTGGATGCGGATCCTGGATCTCTCCCTCATCCACGCGATTCCGCACCTCTGGTCCCCTTAAATCCTGGGGCTCCTTTAGGTCCTTGTGTTTCTGCGCGTTTTTTCTCCCGTTTTGGTTAACTCAAACCCATCGATTCCCGTTCCAGTTCAACCCGACGAACTTAATTTGTCTCCTAATCCCTTTATTGCAAGCGGGGCTAAAATTAATTTCAGCCGAGCGCTGCGCCGAGCCGATTAGCGTCATCTTCGGCGTTACCGGCCCGGGTTGCGTCACGTTTCTTGCTTTTCCCTTTAGGCTGCCTCTCGGCTCTGCCCCAAACGAAGAAGATCTCCACGTCGTACGAGGAGAGGAGGAAGCAGGCGACGGCCATCGTGCTGCTCGGCGTCATCGGCGCCGAGTTCGGCGCCGAGATCGAGCCGCCCAAGCTGCTGACGCGGCCGCGCAGCTCCAGCCAGATTCCCGAGGGCTTCGGCTTGACGAGCGCCGGATCCAACTATTCCCTGGCCCGGCACACCTGTGAGTCCCCTGGCGCCGGGATCCCGCGTTAGGTTCTCCCCTTCGGAGAGCAAGAGGGGGGTCAGCGATTCCGTTTTTGTGCAATTAGGTGGGAAATTAAGAAAAATACTTGGAATTCTCATGTTCCAGGCTGGCAAATAGTGCCGCGTGTCATTCTGTTAATTCAGGTCTAGGAAATATCCTCGGACTCGCTCCTTCCTTAGGAATGAGACGAGAGATGTGCTAAAAATTCCGAAAAATATTCCAGAAATAGGGAGGGGTACCAGGTTTTTAACCCATGCATCCAAATTTATGTATCTCTTTCTCCTGGCGTTTCACACACTTGCACGTCAAATCGGGGAAAAGAGGGTAATTTGATTTAATTTCTTGCAGAAAAATGCTCTGCCGCAGACTCGGGGAGGGGGACGACTGCAAGATCGGTCGAGCTAAGATTCTCACCTAGGTCGGGTGATGTTCCTAGGAGTAGGATGTTCCAGCAGGAAGATTTCCAGCAAAAAGCGCCAATTTAGCAATTTCAGAGGATATATTAGTAGATTGGTCCCGTGAAAAGGAGCTGCAGACGCTGGGGCGCGCACAGAGCTAATGGTTGGGTTTGGACCCCAATTTTTCTCGCTGCATCCCGATCCGGAGGCGCCGGGGCTGGAGCCGCGCGAAGGAGCCGGCCGCTCCATCCCGCGTTGCTTCTCCGGGGCTAATTACCTCCGTGCTGCGCTGACTCTAATGTGACACGTTTATTGCCTTAACTAACAACTCATTAGCTTGGCTGATGCTTTTGTCAATATTAATCCGTTCGTTTAAGCCGACCCGAAGCTTTTAAACAAAGACGTCCAGCTTGAGAGACGGGCAGCGGCGGCGGCGCTCCTGCTCGCGTCTCCTCGCAGCTCCGCTTCGCGAGCGGGAACGCCGGGAAGGGCGGCCGTTCCCGGCGCCGCTGACGCCGCCTGTCCCGCCCCGCACAGGCAAGGCGCTCACGTTCCTGCTGCTGCAGCCGCCGAGCGCGAGGCTGCCGGCGCACAGCACCATCCGCCGCACCGCCATCGACCTCATCGGCCGCGGCTTCACCGTCTGGGAGCCCTACATGGACGTCTCGGCCGTGCTCATGGGGCTGCTCGAGCTCTGCGCCGACGCCGAGAAGCAGCTCGCCAAGTAGGTGGAATTATTTGCTGCCGGGGAGCAGCCGGCTGCCCCTTGGAGCAGCCGGCGCGCGCGGGGAGTCCCGGAGCCCTGCGGGACGCGGCGGGATTCCCGAGCATCCGTGGCCTTTATTATCCCGCCCCGAAGGCAATAAATTTCCATTTGGGTGCCCCCGCCAACGGGCCCTGCTCACCCCATTAATCTGATTCATGGCAACCGGCGGCCCCGCGCGGCCGAGGGCTCTCGGCAGAGCCCGCGGGTTTGTCGTCGTTTGCGGTAGAATTGATCGTCTTGTCTCGAGTTTCTTCTAAATCTCTATTGGAATAGATTTGGCTTTTAAAAAAAGGGCCATCCCCCCCTGTCTTTTTTTTATTTAGTTTTTTTTCCAACCGCTTAAGATAAACTCGCAAAGAGAGAGGTGGGGTTTGGTGGTAGACCCAGCAGCAGCTTTTGCTTTCCTGCAAAGCCCTGACAAATAAGTGATTGGATTTTTGGATGCGCTTTGATTTTTATCGAGTCATTTTGGTGTGCAGAAGTGATGGGCACGTTTGCAGCCCGTGTCCTTCCCCTTAGGTACAAAATGACCCCTAAAACGACCTAAACGAGGCGGGGGGGGCATTTTAAAGGCTTTTAGCCTTTCCCGGTGTCTAACGCCGCTTTCCGTCCCCGTTCTGCCCCGCGCAGCGTCACCGCAGGGCTGCCGCTGAGCCCGGCGGCCGACTCGGCGCGCTCGGCGCGCCACGCGCTCTCGCTCATCGCCACGGCCCGCCCGCCCGCCTTCATCACCACCATCGCCAAGGAGGTGGGTACCGCCGCTCGAGTGGATCCTCCCGCCCCGGAGGAGGAACACGGGGGTATTCCCGGCGTTCCCGAGCGGGCTCCCAGCTCCGCGGCACGCTCCGAGGTGCCCAGCTCCGTTAGTCGTGGGATACCCAGCGTGGAGCGGGCAGCGATGCCCTTGGGCATCCTCATCCTCAAGGGAATCCAGGCTGGGGCCTCTGCCAACCCCAAAAGATAAAGATACATTTTTCAAAATCGCAATTTGGAGCAATTATTATTTAAATCCTCTCTGCCGCGTGCAGGTGCACAGGCACACGGCGCTGGCCGCCAACACGCAGTCGCAGCAGAACATCCACACGAGCACGCTGGCGCGGGCCAAGGGCGAGATCCTGCGCGTCATCGAGATCCTCATCGAGAAGATGCCCACCGACGTGGTGGACCTGCTCGTGGAGGTGCGCGGGGCCGCCTTCCCGGGGAATCCCCGCTCCGGATTGCCTGGGAATCCGTCAAGCTGGGGAGGTCCTCTCGTTTTCCCCGTCCGGAAGGTGGGGTAGGAAATCCCCAATGTCCTGCGCTGACTCCGGCTCTCCTTCCCAAGGTTATGGACATCATCATGTACTGCCTGGAAGGGTCTCTGGTCAAGAAGAAGGGGCTCCAGGAATGCTTCCCGGCCATCTGCAGGTGAGCAAATATTTTACCTGATACGCGATACTTAAAACACTCTGCGCATTTGATGTTTTTAGCTCGCGTGCAAACCCTTATAGATCAAATCCCAGTCTCGTCTAGCAGATACGGAGCCGCAAAGCTCTGTTTTACTTAACAATTCCTTAAAACTCCGGTATTTAAAAACTTGGAACACACGGAGACGTCGTGCAGTGCCTGGAGCAGCCCAGCATCCTGCTCCTGGGGCAGCTCCGTGGACCTTCACAGGGGGCTTTTAAATAATAAAATATGATTTATCAAACAGGACCACTTAGTGTGTCTTTATCCTGTTATAAATATCCCGGTTATACAGTTAAACCGGCACAACCACTAAATTAAAATATTCATCTGTCGAGCGTTACGTTTTAACCGAATAAGCTATTAAAATATCGAATAGCTTGGAGAAAAGAGCTATTACGCTGCTGAAAGATAAGGCCCCGATAGAGGTAATCTCCCCGCTCCTTGCTCCTCTAAAAGGCTTAACTTCAACGTAAGTGCGAGGGCGAGTGGGAATTAATGTAAAAAAATCTCCCTATTTCACTAGTATCTCTATAGTGCTACGTTGTCTTAAAACTTGGTGAAATTGCCAGCAGTATTTCCTCTCCTACACGGTTACAGCCGTTGTAAAAATGACACAGCACCCCGCCGAGCCCGCTGGAAATTTGCTTAAGATTTTTTAGCAAATCGCCGAATCTCTGGAGGGATTTCCAAGTGGAAACGCTGTGACCTAATCCTGTTACTAATTCTTTAATATCCTAATGCTTTCTGGAGGAGCAGGCGCTGTGATGAAGCCGTCCGGCTGCCTCGGCGCTTGCACTAGGGGTGCAAGGACGGGGCTTATTTGCAGAACCTGGGGCTGCGGCAAGACTAGGCTGGGTTAAAGCGCCGGGATCTGAGTGATTGCAGGATGCCGCGGGATTCGATCTGGGCAGGATGCTCGGATGCAATAACGCCGGCGGGAGATGAAACGCAGAAGCGGCTTTAGCGAGCGTGCCGCTTCCCTTTCCTTGCGCTGTTTCCTCTGCTTAGGAATCCAAATAGTGGTCTTTAATTACAGCAAAGAGCTAAAATCTGATGGATTTAATGAATCTTGATGAACTTGTCGTTTTGGAAGGCCGTGAGAGTATTACCGCAGTTTTTAAAGGTCTTTCCTATGTTGGCTTCCAAGGAAAACATTTTGAAAATGTTCCGAGCTCTAAGACTGTCTCCTTTAATCATCCGGCCCCGTGATGCTGATCCATAGGCAACATGTAAACATACAAGCGACATATAAACATACAGACAACACGTAACACGGGCCGGGTCTCACCCGTTGCGTGTCCCTGCAGGTTCTACATGGTCAGCTACTACGAGCGGAGCCACCGCATCGCCGTGGGCGCCCGCCACGGCTCCGTGGCCCTCTACGACATCCGCACCGGGAAGTGCCAGGTACGGGGAGCACCGGGACACCCTCCTTCTCCCATCCCTATACTCCTCCCCATGGAATGCGGGGTTTATGGTTGAGGTATTTCCACTCTCCTGCTGGTGAATAAGGTGCGTATTTTCTTACCGATTACTGTGGGTCTAAAACTGGCTATACTTAAGGGTAACCTTGAAAAAAATCCTTTACTGGCATTTCCTTTAGAAATAAAAATATTCAGATACCAAAGCATTTATCTTCCATCCTGCTTTCAGAAAAAATAATTGGGAATATGCTTTCATTCGCAGTGCATTTCAGTAGCTTTTTATCCAACCCGCAGTGTATACATTCAGAATCTGCTTGCTTAGTTCTGTACCTGATCCTGGGGCTGCATTTGCACAAGTGGCCTAATTCTGGGTGCTGAATATTTCCCTTTCTGAAAGCCCCGAAGCCCAAGCGTAGCCTCTCCGCCGTTCCTGGAAAAACAGGGAATGTGGGATTGCGAGGAGGGAACGCCATCTATCGGGCAGGGAGCCGCTTCCCGGCTCCGTGCGGCGGGATGCGGCATCCCGGGATGCAGCATCCCGGGCTCCGTCCCCACACCCAGAGCTCCGATCCGGTTGATGCTGCAGCAGCCGAAGCTGCTCAGAGCGTTTCTCCAAACACCACGAGTATCCAGGCTTTTTCCATCCCAAATGCCCTAAATCATTTTTTTGGAAACCATAAAAATACTTTTGCATTCCCTAACCACCTTTGTGCATGCTGAGAATCCCAGCGGGGGCTGCGCATCCTGCACGGAAAACGGCAGGAAAATTGTATCTTTATCCCTTAGAAGCAGCAAAACCCAAATCAAAAACCTCGTCGGGCCTCTTCCCGCGCCTTAATTTTACTTCTGGCAAGAAATTAGCATAAGAAAAGGGTTGCGTAAGAATAAAGCCGTTAAGCAATTAGACTTACTCATACTTGTGCATGGGCTGCAGCATTTGCCCCACCGAAATTGCAGTATTTGCCCCACGGAGGCAAATACGGGGCCCCTGCAAAGCTTGGGCTTCATCAGCCTTGAGATTTCATCAAAAACTTCCATCCCCGCAACCTGTCGCCCGCAATTTGATGACGGTTATTGATTATTTCGCAGCCTTGCGCTCGCTCCGCCGCTGCGGAGATAGGGATGGGGCCGGCTGGAATGAGGCTCCGTCGGGATAAGGGGCTGGCTGAGATGCTCCAAGCATTGCTCTGGTTTAGGAGCAGGGGAAAAACACGGGAATATTTTCCCGCTGAGGAGCTGGCGGACTTGGGAGCATAGAAATCACAAAGGAGCAGAAATAACTGTGGGTTAAAAAACAGCACAGCCTTGAAAGCCGCTCTGTTCTGTTCTGTTGCAAACGCGGTGCCATCGATTTTGCTCCAGCTGCTTTTCCTCGGAGCGCTGGGAGCTGGAAGGGGGGGCGGCTGCCGGCCCAGGGCCATCCCGGCCAAACATCCTGCGGGGAAGGAGCGGGGAAAACGCTGGGAATGCTGCAGCTGGGCGCGCGCCAGCTGCGGGGCCTACACGCAGGGCTTTTGAAGGGCTTTTTTTTCCCTCTCCATAGCGATGATTTTAACGGAATGAGGGAGTTTCCTCAATGTGGGAGTTTGCTAGGAAAATGCTATTTGCTGCGGGCTGCGGAAGCGGGCGGGGGGTTCGCATCCCGGCTGCTGATCCCGCATTTCGGCCGAGCAGCAGCAGCCCCCGTGGCTGCAGTGTGTTTAAATAGCGCTAAAACAAAACCCTTTCCCGTGCAGGATTAGCATCAATTAAAGCAGCTTCGTTTTAACAAACAACGCGCGCTCACTCGTGTATTAATGCCCGGATCCCTTTGGAGGCCAAAAGCTGGAAAAGTGGGATTACGTTTGGGTTTGCCTAAGGGTCCTCCTGCATTCCTGTCCTCTCCCTTTCAGACCATCCACGGCCACAAGGGCCCCATCACGGCGGTGGCGTTTGCGCCCGACGGCCGCTACCTGGCCACGTACTCCAACTCGGACAGTCACCTCTCCTTCTGGCAGGTAAGCGCCGGTCCCCGGAGCGGGGACGTTCCCTTATCCTGCCCCTTATTAGCGATCCGGATCTCTAAATGCTCCCGTTCAACCTAAAGAGTTAAACGCGCCCCCGCGCTCAGCTCGGAAACGTGACCTCGCTAGTGATTTTTTTCCCCCCCTTCCTGCGTTCCGCTTGGCACTATTATTAATGCAGGGAAATCAGCGACATTAGTCATCTTAAAAGGGTTATTACTCAAGATGATTTAAATGGTGGAAATGTCAGCGCCCGCTCCCGGCGCCGTGATTTACGCGGCCGGGAGGCTCCGGAGCCGCTCTTCGGCGCCGAGCGCCCCGACTCCCGGCACGTGCCCGCGCTCTCCCCGCAGATGAACACGTCGCTGCTGGGCAGCATCGGCATGCTCAACTCGGCGCCGCAGCTGCGCTGCGTCAAGACCTACCAGGTGCCGCCCGTGCAGCCCGCGTCGCCCGGCTCGCACGGCGCGCTGCGCCTCGCCCGCCTCATCTGGACCTCCAACCGCAACGTCATCCTCATGGCGCACGACGGCAAGGAGCACCGCTTCGTGGTGTAGGACGCGCGCGGCGGCGGCGGGGATCGCTCCCATCCGGCGCCTCGGAGCCGCCGGGAGAGCCCCGCGGCTCCGCGTGCCGCTGCCTCCCTGCGTCTCGCACCGTGCTCCAAATCCCGTTGGAGAGGCAGCTCCGCGCTCCCGAGGGATGCGGAGGGGCTCGCTGCCTGGAGCAGAGAGCAGCGAGCCCTGGGCGCATCCGAGACTCCCTGCGCGGCGGGATAGCGGACTCGGAAAGGGGTATTTATACACGCAAAGGCTTTTTTTTCCTTTTTTTTTGGGCTGCAAATGCAGATATTTATTAAACCCGAGGTGAGTGTGCAAGGGGGATGCACAAGGGGAGCGTGCAAGCCCTCGAGGGCCAGACAAGTGTTGCATCCAGTTCGCGATTCCCGGGGCGCAATCCCCCCCAAAATCCGTGTAAAAAAGCAAGCCGTTCGAACGGCTCCATGGCAAGAATTCCTTAGCTAGGAATATCCCCGCGTCCGATCTGCTGTAAGCGTGTTTCCTTCTTGGCGCGTATCTTAATTTTGTGAAATATTTGCAAATATTTCCGCTCTGTGCGGTGAGAGCAACCGCCTCAAGCCCTGCTTCATTCCAGCAGATTGTGTGTACGTTGTATCCGCCGTCTCGTGCTCGCGGGAGGTGCCCGTCTTGCCGTGGCGCAGTAAGAGTGATCCCTGCCGAACCCTCCCTCCTCGCGGAGAGAATAAATGGATTTTGAAAGCGGCTTCTGCATAGAAAAAGCGTTGATTTTGGGTATCGTTGTATGTACACGGTGCCAGAAGGTGAGACTCGCGGTGCTGAAGCTCCGTCGCTTAAAGGACAAGCAAAGGGATCCGTTGGGAGCGTTGGGAATGTTCCAGTGTTTCGGGAACACGGACCGCGGTGGATGACGCCCTCCGCGTCCTGCAGATGGAATGAGGCGTCGGGTGGCGAAACGGGGAGAATCGGGGGGTTAAGGAACTAATAGGGCGGGAGTGCGCGGGGCCGAGGGAAGGGAACCTGCGGGAGGAGAGGAGAGGGACAGAAGGGGAAGAGGGAAGGGGAAAGGGAAGGGAAGAGGGAAGGGGAAAGGGAAGAGAAGAGGGAAGGGGAAAGGGAAGAGAAGAGG
>JAWLRI010000527.1:395493-408751 GCA_034781795.1 Crypturellus tataupa | reverse complement strand
CAGTCGATTAATTTTTTACTTTACTTTTTTCCATTGAACAAAAAAAAAAAAAAACGCCTTTTCTGCTCAGGAGCGTTAAGTTTTCTGAAAAATTCAACGTCGTCACAACTAAACGAAGAGCACGCACCAGCTCTGGGAATCCAAACACCCTTATGATCCCCCACGATCCAAAGCAAACCAAAGAAACCTCAGGATCAGACATGGGATAACGCTGAAAATAAAGGGTTCCTGTCCGGGCTGATGCATCCAAAGTCCCCAAGCGTTTGAGCCAAAGCTAGAGCCCGGTTGAAGTGTCCGTTCGTATTTCAATTTTGCATTTGTTCCCACCAAAGAGAGGCTCCGGCTACGTTTTGAGGCGGGTACGGAGCACCGGAATAACTCCTCCTCCTGCAAGTGTTTTCCTGCCTTTTCTAGCAGTATTATGCAATGCTGTTTTCCACGTTGTTTGTCCCACATTCCATCTCCTAACGCCTCTGCAGCCATGCAAAGGAGAGAAACGCAGCCTTAGCCGAAATACGGGATATAATTTCTTAGCCGTCGTTGCTGCCACGGCGAGCGAGAGGGGTGAGTCTTGGGGACGATGCCGCTCTCAGGCACTAGCTGAGGCGTGTGTGCAAGCAGGCGCCCCTTCCAAAGTATATTTCCATGGGGGACACTCTAAAATTAAGCACATCCACAGAGGGACTGATCCCACCCTTTGCATGGCACATTCCCCGGAGGCAAAATGTGCCGCGTTCTTCTCTTTTATTTTCCTTTTAGCAAAACAATGTATCTATCTGGAAGGAGGTTTTCAATTTTCTCCAAATTTTGGAAGTCCAGGGCTTAAATTCTCGCCCGGTTCTTTCAGCCTCGCACTGGAAACTATTGAATAGCCCTGACCGGGTAGCACGAGGGCGAACGTTACTGCAGGAGCACGCAGTATCTGCTGGCAGGACATGCAATATTACAAATACAGCCGTTTCCCCCCACCAAATCGCTTTAATTTGGGCATGCAGAAATAATTGCTGCCTTTTTTATCCCTGCATCTTCATGGCCTTATGTTACATCTTCCATTTCACTGTCAGTTGTATTTTTAAGACAGGGGGAAACTTTATACTCGGCCTCCTTTATATTTGTTAAGGAGAATTTCTATTTAATTTGTTGAAAAGATGCAAAGCGTAAAATGGTTTTATTTTTTTTCCAGATGTTTGTGAGGTTTAGCCTGGTGTATTATCTATCAGCAATGTAATTTATTTAATTTAGTGTTCGAGCTGGTCCCCAAATCTCTGTTCAGTGCAAATCTTAGGTAGTTTTGCTTCATCTCTGAACTTTGTGGGAGTTTGGCCTGAGCACAGCAAACAGGAGCAAGCTCAAGCGTTAGTTTTTGCAATTATTTAATTCACTCGTTTAATGTTGGATTTATTTTGTTTATTTATCCGTTTCAGTGGCGTAGGGCATCGGAGATGCCACGTCTATGCTAGCAAATTACTTAAGAGTTCGTACTGCTTCATAAAGCAGCCAGGGAAAACCAACACGTTACGTGAATCAAGACCCGAATTTTAATTTCTTTTAATCGATTTTAATTGTTAAGCATCGTCGTTTCAATTATTTAAGTTAAACCCTCCCCGTCTGCTTATAAAGTGGGATGTATCCTTTTTATTAAGGCGCATAAAGCCGCCCTAATATAACTTATTTATTTAACTTATTCATCGTCCCCCCCGGCAGAGTTTTTATTCTTGATTTCCGAGCGACTTTCTAGCCCTCCAGGTGATTTCGCCAGAGCGACAGAGCGAGTTCGGAGGCCAAGCAATGGATACCGAGGCTTCGGCTGCGCATTCCGGAACTCCAGGAGAAGGAAAAGCCCCCGGGAAACTTTGCCCGAACTTCGGGGCTTCTTAAAACTGGAGGAAAAAAACCCAACGCGTGACGAGCGAAAAGAGAGAAACCCTTAAACGAGCTGCTTCCAAGAACGAACTTCTGCGCGTTAAAAGAAAAGGAAAAAAAAAAGGAAAAAAGGAAAAAAAAAAGGAAAAAAGGAAAAAAAAAGGAAAAAAGCAAAAAAAAAAGGAAAAAGGCAAAAAAAAAGAGAGAAAAACCTTTCTACTTCTAGTGAGAACCAAAGAGGCTACCTCACTGACTTCTTTTCCATTTGTAATTTGAATCGTTGTTGATGATACCAAAGATACCAAAGATTCCCCTGCGCGCGCGGTCTGCGTTGCGCTCGTGCTCTGCTCCGGGCCGGCCCGTCGCCCGCGGCCGGACGCGAGCGCCCCACTCCCCTGCGACGTTGCCTTTTGCTTTCCTTCCTTCCGTTCGAGTCTGTTCCAGCTGTTGACGTATACCCCTCCGATGAAAAGCTATAATAATTCTCAGGATGCCTTCTAGGTGCGGAGGGGCCGCTCGGGCCCCCCGCGTTGACCTCCCCTTCCCCGGCGAGCCGGCCCAGGCGGACACAGCAAACGCTCGGACCCGGCGGGACGCTCCGGAGCCGGCGCTCCCGCTTCCCTCCACGGCCACACGGATCCACGGGACGAGTGCCTTGCTTGAACCGAAGCAACGACCTTGCCGCTCTAGACCCCTCTGTGCTTTGCGTTTCGGACTCTTCCTGTGAATACCTCAGCTTCGGCGGGGCGCCCTGCCGCACGCGGGGCTTCTTGCGCTGCGGGGCTTTGCAGCGCAGCCCTGCCGAGAACAAGGTTTGTACGATACCAAAGGTCTTTTCCTGCTGCCTCCTCCTCCTCCAGCTCCTCCACCCTGCTCCTCCTGCTCTTGCCCTCCTCCTCGTCCTCCTCTTCTTCTGTTGCTCCTCCTTCTCCTCCTCCTTTTCCTTCTCCTTCTCCCTCTCCTTCTTCTCCTCCTCCTCCCTCTCCTTCTCCCTCTCCTTCCCCTTCTTCTTCTTCTCCTTTCCTCCTCCCTCTCCTTCTCCCTCTCCTTCCCCTTCTCCTTCTTCTCTTCCTCCTCCCTCCTTCTCCTTCTTTTCTTCTTCCTCCTCCTTCTCCTCCTCTTTCTCCTTCTCCTTCTTCTTCTCCTCTTCCTCCTCCCTCTCCTTTTCCCTCTCCTTCCCCTTCTCCTCCTCCTCCTCCTTCTCTTTCTCCTTCTTCTTCTCCTCTTCCTCCTCCCTCTCCTTCTCCCTCTTCTTCCCCTTCTCCTTCTCCTCCTCATCCTCCTTCTCCTCTTCCTCCTCCCTCTTGTCCTTCTCCTTTTCTTCTTCCTCCTCCTTCTCCTCCTCCTTCTCTTTCTCCTCCTCCTTCTTCTCCTCTTCCTCCTCCCTCTCCTTCTCCTCCTTCTCCTCCTGCTTCTCCCTCTCCTCTTCCTCCTCCTCCTTCTCCTCTGTCTTTTCTCTCTCTTCACGGTTCCAAAGCTTTAATATAAAACTGGGCATGTCGGCAACGCAGACCGTGCAATCCCTTACCGAGTTTTCTCCGATATACCTCATAGATACTAGTTGTTTAGAGTAATGTTATTATAGCGTATGTAATAAATTATTCACTGTTTCTTTTTGGTAACTGTGATTTAAAAACAAACCAAAAAAGGAAAAAAAAAAAGGAAAAAAAAAAAAAAGCTTTATACGGTTTAGGTTGTGCTTTTGTAATAGACAAAAAGGTGGGCTTAAAAAATGTGCGTCACTCTTTCTTCCCGTGGGAATTCTTTCGGTTCGTTGTTTCTTACGGCGCGGGGAGAACTTGCAGAACGAGCCCAAAGTTTACAGTTTCACATTTTGCTGAAGAAACAATCGGTGTTCGTTTGCTCTGTTGAGAAACCAAAAAAAAAAGGGGGAAAAAAAGAGAAAAAAAAAAAGAAAAAAAAAAGATTATTTTCTACGTTTGTGCTACTTGAGAGAGCTGCTTGTTCTGTGTCCCGGTGTCGTTCGGGCGGTAGCGCCTGCCCGGCAGGGCTGCCGCTTTTATGCATGAGGCGAAACCCTTAGCAGTGTGACGCATCGTGGTTCTTAATGGCAACTTCTTTTTTTGCTTTAAAAGTCGCAAATAGAGTTTTGCTTTCGCGGGGGTTATTTGTGCGTGGGAGCCTGTTCTCCGTTGGCGAGCGTGGGGCAGTTGTGTATCCGTTTGGACATGAAAACATGCACAGTTTTGCCTCGCACGGTTCAATATCCGCATTTAGATCTAGTCTGACCTACGTTTTAAATGCAACGGAGTCACATTGAATTCCTGCAAAATTTCATTTTTACCTGAGGAAAAGTTGATCCAACGGGCAGTTTCCTCCAGGTAATTTCATTTACAGCGGAAAACACGTCTCAAACCGGAGCCAACTGTGCGGTTTTTCCCGAGAAAAAGCAGTTCCTTTGGCTTTACGGCCCCGCGGCCGCCGCTCCGGAGCCCGCACGCGCGCCCGGGATCCATCCGCTCCTCTCGCCTATGCAACCCCTGGTCCTCTTTGAGACCCGAGTCCAGCCTCAAAGCCCGACACAGCGCGAGTTCCCTGCTCGCCCTCGAGCATAAAGCCAAATCAACCGCTCGATACACTTTATTTTGCCTAGGAGAGCGCAAAATCTTCTAGCCAGAGCCCGGAGCTGAGTCCGTCGAGTGCTTATATTGTCTGTCCTTAAGGGTGTATTAGAGATGTGCTTCATTAGTGCAAAGAACCATCGTTTCGTTGGGCCTTAGCAAGTAGATTGTGATAACGAAAGCTTCGTCCTAGAGCCCATTTATTTATTTATTTTTTCTTATTTCTCTGCCAAAGACCATAAGCGAATAGAATTTTAAAGAGGTTCTTTTGAGATGGTCAATGATTGTAAGAGCGCTTCGCCTTCCCGCAAGCTTCCCGCGTCCTTCCGCAATGAGCGGCGCGGATATTCGTTTCCGTACGCTCAGCTCCGGCCACCAGACCCCCAACCCGCTCGGATGGGGGACAGTGACAGTGTCCCCTGCCGCCAAGGTACTTATTGTATCCTGAAAGTCTATTTTATTGTGCCGTTTTACGTCCTTTTTTAACGCCGCGGAAGGTGATACGTTGAGCCGAGCGCCAGCTGAGTTTTTCAGCCAGGCAAAGGAGCTGAAGAGCGAATGTTATTTTATCGTTAAGGGGTTTTTACTCGATGATTTGTGCCAATAGATGTCCTTTCCCTTAACGCCGAGTATTGCATTGGTTCCAACGGTTGATTTAGAGCTATTGATGTAAAAAAACCACACGCACCCCCCCCTATGATTTGCCAAAGCTCAATAAAGGAGGAAAAACGACAGCTTGGGCCTCTCTGTGCGCCGAGACGTCGCCGTTGCGCCGCATCCCTCGGCGCTCCGGGGTCCTGGGAAGGAGCCGGTTCCAGTGGCACCACGGGCTCCCTGCAGAGCCGGGCACGCGGCGGTGACCAAGGAATCAGCGGGAAGGCCAGGGGGTCCCCTGCTCCCAAACACGGTCTAACGGGAGCGATCCCGGCACCCGGGGCCATCCCGCCTAAGCAGGCAAGTCAAATCCCGCCTCTCCCTCTTCCCGTCTCTCCGGCTCTTCCCATCCCTCTCTCCCACCCAAACCAGCGGGTAAGGAGAGCTCGCTAATGGACGAGCTCAGCGCCGCTCGAGAAAATAATCAATCGGGCACTTAATTTTCAACGTAAGAAAGAAGCTGCCCAGAGACCCTTAATAGATAACTAAATCACCCGACAACGGCAGGCGGGATTCCCAACCGGAGACCGGATCCACGGTCTCCGCGAGGCTGCGTTACCCCAATCTCCCCGCACGTTGCAGCATCCCCGGGAAGAACCTGCTCGCTCAGACGCAGAACTTTATTATTTCTGTCAAAAAAGTTTTAATCGAAACCCGTCTTTATGGCAAATGATACACACTAAGGGTAGGCAAATTGCATTACGCCGAATGGAAGCTCTTGTTCAACCTGCAGTTGTCATCGTGGACCAAACGCAAGTATTTGTACGCATCTGGTGTTAAAAAAAATAAAAGCAACTTTGCTCTCTTTTGCATCTTACATTCCGCACTAATTTCCCCCCAAAAATAAGGAATACAAGTGAGTTTTTAGGTGTCTTCGGGAAAATCCTGGCCCCCGTAAGGTCTCCTTCCCAAGGGGGAGCAGGATCTCGGCTCACGGCTGCTATCCCCACCCCTGCGCCGTTGCAGGGACCGCGTTTGGAAGCGATCGCGATTTCTACAACGCGGCCAAGAACGGAGGGTTCCTTGAACGCCAGGAGAGGAGAACTTCACCGACCGCAGCAAAGCGCAGGGAGTTAAAGCGAGTTCTTCCACGCGTCCCGTTTGCAAAGACTTTTATCTCCCGCTGCTTTCCTTGGGACGTGCAGGTTCCCGCTCCCGAATTCCTCCTTTTTGAAGGGATTTGCTCGGGCTGGAACCGCGCAGCCCCGGGAGCGCCGGTGGGAGGACCGCGACGGGGCACCCGAGGGCCCAAATCCCCACGCACGCGGCCACCGCGGCGGCTCTTCTGGCAAGGCCAACGGCAATAAAAAGCGCTCGCAAGGGAACCAGCACAGTAAAAGGAGCAGAAGAGACAGCAACAAAACCCAAATTAGCATTCTGGTCCGAGGACTCGAGCCTCTCCGCTGCTCTCCACCTTTGCAAACCAAGCCGGCCGGCGCAGCAAGCGGTCAGGATCTGCCAGGAGAGTCAGTAGCACCAAATGTTCCAAACCTGCCCCGGGGAGAAGCTAATGCGCGAAGGGAGAGTCGAGCGAGCCCGGAGTCTCCGTTTGCGGTGGCTGCGGAGCGCGGGGCAGAAGGCACCGAAACAACCGCGGCGAAACCCGCCGGACCGGACCGGGCGCCGACACTGCTCCCCTCCCGGGACCGCTCCGCGGAAGCCGCTCCGACTGCGAGCGGGAGCCGGAGCCAAGGAAAACCCCACAACCCGGTGAGACACGAGCCATCTGCTAAAAGCTGCAAAATTAAGTGATTTCTGCATCACGGTCTAATAGCAACAGGAGCGTAAACAGGCCTCGTAATTACCTCACTTGTGGTTACTTTACAAGGGAATTGTAAATCCCTCCTATTGCTAAGGGCAAGCGCAATGCCTCAGAATCAATGCCAGCTCACGGTTTCCCTCCCGTCTCCAGGACGGGAATCAAAAGCCAAGCCACGTTAACGGGATCGCAGCGCTCCCAAACCGGGGCACTGCGGCGCTCGGGGCCTCTCCACGCCGATATCCGCGGGACACCGGGCTCCGGCTGGAAGCCGAGGAGTTAAAGGCAACTGAAGCTCCTGGAGGGAGACGGTTTTGGCTACACAATATCCTGCCATCGGGCTCGGTCAGGCCCACAAAAAGGGGGGAATTGGGAGAGACTGCAGAGCCCCCTAAACCTCCGCTACCCGGAGACCATTGGGACGCCCCGAGGGCTGGAAGCGGAGCCCCGGGCGGGCAGCGACCCGCGGGGCGAGGAAGACTTCTTGCACAAAGACAGCGGGGGCAGCGGGATGCTCCGGCCCCGGAGGGGTTCAGCTCCGTCTCACCAGGGCCCAGGAGCTGCGGGACACGACAGGGACGCTGCACTCAACCCCGGGGCACACTAGGCCGTGGGTCCGGACAGGCAGCAGGTCACAACGTGCAGCACCCACCGCATGACCAACAGCACCCACTGATTGCGTTTCTACCCCAGCTACATTCTTATAACATGATTTAGAACAGAGGAATCATTTGTTTGCAGGTAGCGAGCCCCCGGGGCGCTAACAGGGACCTGTTTTCCTCTCAAAAAACCCATTAAAAGAGCAGAGGTTCACACCGTTCCGACTCCCTAACGCTGCTCCGCGCGACCCGCCGCGTCGTGACACGGCAGCAAACAGCAAATCTAGACGCGGGCTGCGCTTCCTAAGCCTGCAAAGCCCTTTCCAATATTAAATAACCAGTTAGCTTAAAAAAGGAGCGAACGCGCTCCAACACGCGCACAGCTACGTGTGGAACAGAGATGACCTGTTTCAACGGAGCACGTCCAAGATTCCTTCTTTCATTTCATGCCCTGCAAAGCCAGGGCTTTCCTGAAGATAACATTCTAGATAAACCATGCGATTTCTGCTAATCCTAGCTAAGGTGCCATAGGAAGCCTCCGGCAGCAAAACCAAAGCAAAACGTTACCCTTAAGCTCTAAAAATGCAGACGTGTTATTATAGAAAGCAATAGAAGCCACTCGATCTGCAAAGCCCATCTGAAAGGATCACCCAGAAGAGCCAACCGGTGACTCCGGCGCACAAACAAAGCAAGGAATTGTCCACTTGGCCTGCAAAGCTGGAATTAAGGGAACCCTGACGAAACTGCGCACAAAGAAATCCCTGCAAAGGAGACAGAAGCCAGTTTCCCTGAACAGTAGGAGCTAATTCGTATCAAAAAGCTCTGTGAGTTTTTTCAGTGCATCCTGGGCTAAGTCCCCAGCAGAACGGGACGCGCTGAGGTCTCTCCGCAGCCCACAGGACCAGGCCCTTAGTTCTCCACCTACCGACACTCTCAAACCAACAAAACAGAAGAAATAAGAAATAAAACCCCAAGTTCTCCTCGCCGGCGATCACGTGGGCACCGGTGATTCCAGCGGGCGGGAGAGCGGAGGTGGCTCGAGCCGCCCCGCTCCGTCGGCGCCGCCGTCACGGCTGCTGCTGGCCGGCGAAGAAGGCCTTGGTCTCCCTGCACACGGGGTTCACGCAGAGCGGGCAGCACAGCGTCAGCTGCCTCGAGCACACCTCGTCGGACTGCAGGTGCGAGGACACCAAGTCCGCCAGCGCCTGAAACACAGAGCAAGGAAAAACGGCAAATATCCGCAGAAAATCCCCAGCGGCATCACCACGCGCCAGCCACCAGCGGGACCCCCGGCCGGTGCAGCTGCACCCTGCTTTCTACGCGTGTATTGCAGTGAAAAATACGATTTTAGAACTGCACCGGCATCAAATCTGAAAATATTTTGTTAAAAGACAGCAAAAGAAAAAAAAAAAAAGTCTATTCACTCGTAGCCAAAGCAAACTTCTGCCCTAGACTTTTAAAAACCGCAGTTAAGGAACACTTTGCAGCTTACCTATTAAACGCAGGGATTTTTACTCTTGCTCTTAAGCCTATAATACTATAAAGCTACTTAAAGACCCCCATTATATAGCAGGGGACGCATTTTAAAACTTCTGCCATTATCGCACCGAGCAAGATACCTTGGAGAAGAGCGGATTTCCGTTAAGAGACTCGGCGCGTCTGATGTTCTCAATCCCACACTGAATCAAACACAAGAAAGAAGATAAAGGTTAAGTCTGCTGGAAATGTCCCTGTCTTTCAAAATCCTGTTTTATTTAGATTTGGCCCCAAAACGACTGAATTAATTTCACTACCCTGTTTTTCAACAGAAATAAAGGGGTAATAAGGCAAAAATTCCCCTTGCTGACAAAGAACAAGTCCTTTTAGTGAGGATAGTAGTGGCTTAAAGAGCTCAATATAAGACAAATTCCCACCTTTTTCATGCTGATAAAACTCATTTCAGCCCAGGCAGTTCAGATTAATTCCGAATTGCCAGAAAAAGCAAATTTGTCCAAATTCCACCCTAAAATCTTTACCTCATTTGCTAAGACCTGGGCGTACTCAATATCCAGTTCATAAAGCGTCTCGATGTGATCACTCGTGAAGGCTATCGGGACCAGCAGCAGGTTCTTCTTTCCTCTTTTGCTCAGTCCCTTAATGGTTTCGTCTGTCTGCGGACCCAGCCAAGGCATCGGGCCAACCTGGAAGGAAGGGACAAAACCAGAATTAACCATTCCCAATTTTTTTTCCTTAATAATAGCAGGGCAACATAGACTATTTTTCATAACAAACACAACTGGTTGCTTTTTTTTGGACAATATCTCTTACTTTATCTGTTACATCTTAGGAAGACACATGCAGGTTCCCACCTATACATCCCCAAAGGGCCGTTTGCATTACGCTCTTCTTAGAAACGTCTATTTTGTGGCGACAACTTCTGAAAATATTGCTTAGAGACGCTCAAAAAGCAACACAGAAACCCCGTGGTACTTTATTCTTCTTTCTGACACGGAAAACGCTTATGTGGATATTACGAGCCCACGGATTTCCTAGCAGCCCCATCCAAAATGTACTTGAAAACGATGCTCCTCGCGGAAGCAGCAAGAGATGTTCCGACTCCGGGCGCTCACCTTGGACTGCCACACGAGCCGGTAGGGGTTGGAGTAGTTGAGCCTCTCCATGACGCCTTGCACGGTGGCTCCCACCTCCTGCGGGTACGGGTCGCCGCGGTTCACTACCTAGCGCGAGGAGCGGCCCTTGGACACGGTGCCGGCGGGGAGGTCCTTGGGGACGGAGCGCGGCGCCGGGCGCTAGGTGGCAGCAGGTCCCCGCCAACGAGGCCGGCGGGGACCCCCCGGGCACCGCGAGATGCAGAATCCGCCCGCGCCGGCACCTTCCGCCCCAGCCGCCTCGTCCCTCCGGAGCAGGGAGTGCCCCCGTGGCGGCTTTCCTATCCGGCCCCTCCATTAAATAAGCAAAGTCACTCCGTCGGCACACTATATCCCAGGATAAAGTAACGCGCAAAGGAGAGAGCCGAAATCTCGGGCTAAAAAGGAGCGCAAACGCCCCGGGGGGCTCGCGGCGCGGCGAGCGGGCTCGGCGCCCGCGGCACTCACGGACATGGGCAGCGAGTGGGCCGAGAAGAGGATGACGACGTCTTTCCTCTTGTCGGGCGGGAAGAGCTCCAGCTCCTTCTGCACGTGGTCGGCGAAGCACTGCGCGGGGAGGAGGGAGGAGAAGGAATCAGGAAAGGGGCTCCCGAGCGCCTCCGGGGCGCCTTAGACATCTCAGAGTTAAAATTTAATTTCCAGCGCAGTTTTATAAGCAGGGCCTGAGCCAGGCAGCCACTTAGAGCCTCCCTGGGGCTTAAGGGAACACACACTGGTCGGCTCGCGGAAAAAGCCAGCGTGCCGATTCCTCCGAGTATTTCGTTGTGCAAAATTATTCAGGGCTTCCCCCAATAGCAACTATTTCTCCAAAGGAAACCCAAATGCCTGTATTTGCTTTAGGAGAGTTCTTTGCTGCTGTCAATGCAAAGAAATGGAGCTTCTCCCATGTTAACGAAGCTGAAACGGCGACTTTTGAAGGGTATTTCAGGGTCCCTCCATACCAAACTGCTCCATTTAGGTCTCGTTCTGATCGCCAAAGACTCTCGCGCGACGCGTACCTGAATGAGAAGGGGATGTGTTGGCCAGCGGTCAATTATACTCCACCTCATCTTGGGCTTCTCCCCCTTTTTGTGATAGTAGCGATAAATAGCATTTAAACTGCTCCCTGAAAGAGAAAATCGAGAGCGTCAATTACTCCAAAGCGCTAATAACTCGCGAAGTGGATTTTATAGGAAACCGTTCTAATATTTTCACGCGTGAAAAAACAACCGTAAGGAGAACGTCGAGGGGAACGATTATCTCATAAAGTCCCAATAACGCTAAAGCCAAGAGCAACTTAGTAAGTTCCTTAGCTTAGTTTCAGTTTCCATGGGGAAAGCTTGCTCAGCCGTGTCCCGGGTGCACGGGACAGACCCGCGTTGGTCCCCGCGCGGCGTTGGGGCCACGGGCCACCCCGCCGTCCCTACCTGTGGTGGAGCAGCTGTACTGCGGGTACTGCGTGAAGGCGACGGCCCTCTCGACGCCGTCGCGCTCCATGGCCTCCACCGCCTCCTCCGTCAGCGGGTGCACGTAGCGGAACCCGATGTAGTATTTGTGAGGCGCTGCCGGCCGCGGCGGGAGGGAAAAAGGGAGACGAAAGACATCAGCCGAGCGCCTTAACGTCACCCTTCGGTCCCGCGACCGTCTCCGCTCGGCCAACACGCTGAAAGGGGCCGACCGGGCGCTGAGTTTTGGCCTCTTCGCTCGCCAACAGATAGAAATGAACGTTCATTTCACCACATCCGCAGAATTATGAGAATGGTTTTTTTTTCCGACAGCTGCCTGTGACAATAGAAGTCCTTTGAACAACTGTATCGTTTCCACCCCGATGATGTGGGTGAGGCTATTTATTTATTTGTCCCGCTGTCAAAAATGAGACGTATTAAGCATATAAATAAATCAACTTTTTGCCTTGTAGTAATACAAGGGAAAACTTTATAGCTCCTTATTGATACACGCAAAGGCTTTCTCCTCGGCCACGCACTGAACGTGCTGCGGGTTACACATTAACAGCGCTCGTTATCAGCGATAATCAGGGCGAGCAGGCGGGACTGCCAAAGCAGGCTCGGCCGGGAGGCACGGCCGGAGCTGGGGTCCCAGCCAAACTGCTCAGGAAACTCAGGGAAATCGCAAAAACGCAGCTAGCAGGGCGAACGAAGCATCGGGACAGATGTGAAAACTGCAAGGACAGATAGAGGCGGACGGGACTTGGGACGAAGGGCAACGCAACCAAAGCAGGAGGGAAGGGTCCTTTCAAGATAGGGCTTTATCTGGAGAGCCTGCTGCTGCGCGGCCCCGCGGCGGCTCTTTTGGGGAGAAACACCCCCGGTTTTGGTGCCGCGATGGGGTCTTCAAAGACCTCCGCCTTCTCCTTCTGCAGCAGGTTCTCTAGGAGCTTCTCTAGTACTTTGTGGCTACAAAAATGCAGAGAGAGTCGAGCACAACAGCTCACTTCATCAGAACCTGCCCAACCTCGTTGGTGCTCGCGGCTGCTGTCAAACGTATCAATAATTCGCCGTCTTTTAGGCTATGCCACAAGAGGAGCGCCAGGAGGCTGCCACCGTCCCCGAGCTGCTGCGGGGACCGATTCCGAGAGCTCCCGCTATTTATCAGGATTTCAAAGGCGCGCGGCGGGGAAGCACAGCATAAAAAGGGGAATGAAAGAGAGCAACAAAGACGTCCAGCTCCTCGCAGCTAGAGCGAGTCTGATTGAGGGATTTATTCACCTCTCGAGCTTCCTCGCGGCCAGGGAAGAAGCAGCCCGGACGGTATCTGCGCCCACGCAGCCCGAACCGCCGGCCTTATCTGCAGCGCGGTGCCGGGGAGGGACCGGCCGCAAACACCCACCCAGCCCCGCGGGGGTATCTACCCTCCGCAGCGCGTCCCTCGCCGCGCTCGCCTTCCTCGGGCTCATTAGGAACGGGCACGAATTCAGGCAGAGGTTTGAGAACTCTCCACACGCACAAGACGGACACGTTAAAGGAAGGCAAAGCCGACGCGCGCGCCGGGAGGATATGCGAGGCCGCTAACAGCCTCCCGCGCGGCCGCTTATCCTTCAGGCTCCCCTTGACATAACCCAGGCAAACACAAGGGGCTTTGCAGAGCTAAGCCCTGGCACCCGAGCCGTCTTATGTAAGACGGGTGCTGCGCGGCTGCCCGGCCGGGCCGGTCCCG
>JAWLRI010000527.1:321084-336956 GCA_034781795.1 Crypturellus tataupa | reverse complement strand
ATACGAGTGAGGGATCCCACCTCCCAGGAGCTCCGTGAAGATACGAGTGAGGGATCCCACCTCACAGGAGCTCCGTGAAGATTCGAGTGAGGGATCCCACCTCCCAGGAGCTCTGTGAAGATATTAGTGAGGGATCCCGCCTCACGGAGGAGCTCCACAAGGGCCTGAGTGTGGGATCCCACCACAGAGGAGGTCCACGATGATATGAGTGTGCGGTCCCACCACGGAGGAGCTCCTGTAATATGGGAGGGACCAGATGAACCTGTGCCTCAGCAATTTTTAGTGAGGAAGATACTCTTGGAATGGATGTTACAATAAAGGAAATGTGAAAAACAAGGCATTGGTAATGGAATATGTGCTAGAGCAGGGAAAATGTTAATGTGTCTTGTGAGGTCCCGTCTCTGGGAGATCCTGTTGCCGGACAAGAAAATAGTGGTTCTTGGCAGGGGTATTTTTTAACTGAACTTCATTACTCTGTTAGTTTTTGAACTTATGCCAGGAAAACACAGTTACTTTGAAGATAATTAGTGAATTAAAATAGTGATGATCGGGAATTTGATAAACGGAGACAGAAGACAAATGCCAGGGCAGGTAATAGCTCTGAGGATCTCCCTCCCATTTTTCCATTTTTCTCCATTTTTTTTTTTACTTAAAATTCACCTAATTTAAACACTGCATGTTAGAAATGCATCACACGGTTGTGCATAATTAGCTCTTGCCTTTGTGAAATGTTGGTATTTTAACTATTTAGCTGTGCTCGGAATGAAGGCAGGTTCGCGCTGCAGGAGGCTGCAGTGCAGAGCCTCGTGATGTTCACCCTGCGGGGCTGCACCTTGCTCCAGTTTACGTTGTCCCACTTTTTCTTGGCAAACACAACTGTGGAGGAAAATTCACCGTGGTTCTTTCCCTAGCTGACTTGACCATTTTTTTGATAATATTCTTAACTTTCGTATGGGTTTTCCTTGCAAACTAGGGTCTGCGGTATTTGCACTTTGTCAGATGAAATTCTAACATCCGTAGGTGGCTGAATTCGGAGGTTAAAGCAATCCTCAGAAAGCTATTGTCTCTAGATAAATAGCTTTGAAAATAGCAATAATTGGGAATATTTGTTTATTAGTCAGAAACTTAATGTCTAAATAAAATGCTGGGGGTCTGTACCACCAGTTCCTTTACGGAGGCGCTTGGTATTTGCCAATATTAAGGGAGAAACGTGTTAAATCCTCTAAAAGCAGTGCGTGTTGCCGGGTTTTTCCGATAGTCGCTAGGAAGAGAATTCCATAATAAAGGTCTGTTAACTGCTGCTGGGCCGTGGAGCCTGCGGGTGCTGCGGCAGGAATCCCTGCCGGGATGTGCCGGGGTGCGCACCCGCTCCGGGCACCGTGCGGCGGCGCGCGCGGGAGCCGCGTTCTTGCGGCTCTCCTGCAAAATAGGGATTTTAATATTAAAGCTAATGCCCTGCTATGACAAACATGTAAACTTGGCGCGCGGGCGGCAGCCTGCGCTTCCTGGAATCCGGCGCGCGGGGCGGCTATAAATAAGCGGCAGGTTATTTGGGAGTCGCGGGCTGAGATCCCGTATCGTAAACAGCGAGGGGCGGTTTTCCCTGGGCACACGGTTGCATTCTGATGAAAGCCGTATATATTTTATTGGGAAAATCAATATCACAGAAGGTGAATGAATAGAACACGTAGAGCTGGCGAATCCTTCACTGCAGCATCCCGCGTCCATCGGCAAAGCTTCGTTCCTCCGGGAATGTCATTTTCGACGGTCAGATCCCAGCAGCCTGCGTGAGCGTGCTGCAGGAGACGCTCGAGTGATGGCTAAATTGTAAGCACGTGTGGCCTTAAAGCAAGAAGGAGTTTTAAGGTAACCTGGTTATTTATGCCTACGAGCGTTAGAAGTGTTATTGCATGTTTGTGTTAAATGCATGTTTGAAAGCAACGACCCCCCTGGCACAGGAGAGGCCGGGTGAAGAGTCGGTGCTACAAGGCACAGTGCTTAATGTGTATACATTTTATATATACATGGGTGGTATGTATGCATTTTATATATACGTGTGTATATAAATACAGATATGTGACTACTGTTATAGGTGAGCAGAAGGCAGTCGCAATTAGCAGACTGGATTACATATAATACGATTATATGTAGTAATTATAGTATATACTATATATACACCAATACATTATATATAAAAATATATAATAATTAAAAAAATACATATATATTATATCTATTACTGGGGCTACGATCTATACTGAGCAGTTTGGGGGTGAGGGGTAGGAAGAGGCAGGAAGGCTCCCTGCGCGCCCTGGCTCTGCACTTCTCACTGGGTTTGTTTCGGGCTCCTGTGGGTCCCGCCTGCGGCGGAGGATGAGCTGGTCCCCGCGCAGGGCAGGACGGGTGGCGGGTGGCTCTTCTCCCGGGTTTGAGGCGGGTTAAAGCCTGGAGCCCCGGCACAGGCTGCCCAGAGGGGCTGTGCAGGCTCCTGCTCTCCCAACCCGCCTGGATGCGACCGGGTGCCTCTGCTCTGGGTGTCCCTGCTGGAGCAGGGGCTGGACTGGGGGGTCCCTAGAGGTCCCTTCCAACCTCAGCCCTTCTGGGATTGTGTGAGTTCTGGAGTTGGAGCTGTTCTGTCATCACTCGTGTTGGAAACTCTTCATAATGGAGTGTTGGCGTGCGCGCTCTGCGCCGGAAGCCTGGAGTTGCGTTTTATTGGCACGTTTCGGGTGCCAAAAGTGTGACTCATTAATTGTTTTATTGGCTATAGAATTGACTTGAGAATTTACTTTGCCAGGAAATACTTTCTAGAATATCTCGTGGTGCTTCGTAAGCAGCTCAGCTGGGGAGCCAAGAGCGCGGGGGTGACCGGAGCTGCGGAGAGCTCGTGCGCGTGCTGCACTGGCGGGGTCCGTGTTGCTGAGACCTCCACAGGGCACCTCGGGTCTGCTTCGAGCGCTGCGTTTTCAGTGGCAATAAATCTTCCATTCTGAACACGACGTCTTCAAGACGTTCTGAGCACCAAGTGCTTCCACCGCTTGTCTTAATGCAGTGGCCGTCGGCTTTGGCAGTTCGTGGCAGGTCCTGACTTCTTGCACGCTCTCAGGTGCTCTTGGTCCTTTGCGGTGTTTAATACTCGATATCTTATCACAGCAGCACAACGCCGTGTTACCTGCCCGGACGGGTTCATCGCTGGTTCATTCCTGCAGGTCAACACGTGCCCTGGGATTCATGTGGACGGACGAGATGCATCTAGTGACTCTTTCTGTGTCGCCTCTTTATTTTATTTTTAATTCTAATATCCGTTTCTGCCTAGTAAAGCTTTTATTTGGAGGGAATATATCTGCAGGTTGTGCAGTTCTCTTTTGCCTGGGCTTTTTCCTACACCCAGGAGCATCGTCGGGTTTGTACACGAGCTCTCTAATGGACCTTTCGGCTTACCCGCTGAATGGTAATTTGAGTTCATCCCGGCTGCCTGTGCACACTGCGGTTCATGGAAGAACGGGTTTTCACTTGGTGCGTTGAATTACGCGTAGCTGTCAGAGCAAACGTTCGGGGAAGCACTTGAGTGTTTAACGAGCTCGCTACGGCCTGAGCAGCCGCTGGGAGCGAGCAAGCGCTCGCCGCGCCAAGCACAGGAATTGTGTGTTACACGTGGTTGGCGGTTGTAGCGGGTAGAAACCAGCCGTGGCTGAAAGAACAACCTGGTTATTGCTGAAATCGTGATCTGGAGCCGTCTCTGTTCTTGCTTCCTTGGAGCTGGATTGCTCCTTCTCCCTTTCGTTTTTGCTCTTGCTGGTTTAAAGATGACCGTAGGGGTGAAATGACTCTTCTTTCTGCTCTCCCCCTCTAACAGACCAGAGACGACTTCCTGGGCCAGGTGGATGTGCCGCTCAGTCACCTCCCGGTAAGCCCCGTCCTGCCCCGCTGCGGCCCCGGGCGCTGCAGAGAGCACCGCGGGTCCAAAGCCGGGGGCACGGGAAGCGTCGCGCAGCCCTGAGCTGATTTTCAGTTTCTTTACAACAAAAACCCCAAAATGCATTTGTATTCACAAAGTTTTTCATTTCTTTAATGCATATATATATATATATATTTATTTATTTATCACTTTTTATACTTGTCATAAGTAATTTCTGCTACTTTATTGTATATTATTATAATATTACTAACAGGTTGGATAGAGTTCTGGTTTCTGTTAGCGTTTAGTAAATGTCGTAGACGTTGAGCGTATTTACGGCGTGTGGAAAGTGGGCGAGCTTGTTTTGCGTTGGGACGTGCGAACGTGGCAGTTGTGGAAGATACTAAAAATGCTTACATCAAAATGGGAGCGTCGGTTTTCGCAGGAATGTTTTATTTTCTCCCAAATTTGTCCTGCTGGAGGCCGCTGTTGTGGGAATGCTTTATAGCGGCGTTCGCCGGCCGTGGGCGTTTGCACGTGCTGTTCTCGTTGGCTCTGATGTGGCAGTGGGTGAGGAGCACCCTGGGGGAATCCGGACTGTGTCGTGGGGAAGAAGCGTCCTTCCACGTGCTCGGGCGTAGGCGTGTTTTATCACTGCACGTGTGTGCATTTCTATTTCTGTGTACGTGTGTATGCGTATACGTTGTCTCTCAACACAACATGCCCGTAACGGTCTCTCAAACTCCAGTTTTCAGCCATGTGCGCGCTGCCGGTGTTGCGCTCGAAGCGACAAAGCCACGAGAGCCGTCGCGGCGCCTGTGGGGTTTGCTGACCCGGGGTATTTAACAACAGAACTACAGAAATATAGGGTGTTTAACTTGCCCTTTTCTTGGTGCCTGCAGACGGAAGACCCCACCATGGAAAGGCCGTACACGTTTAAGGATTTCCTCCTGCGGCCGAGGAGGTGAGGCGCTGCCGGGGCTGCCTACCCAGGCGTTTCGGGCTCCCCGGCTGCAGCCGGTGACTCTCCCGCTTGCCTTGCAGCCACAAGTCACGCGTGAAGGGGTTCTTGAGGCTGAAGATGGCTTATATGCCCAAAAACGGCGGCCAAGAGGAGGACAGCGGCGACCAGAGGGAGGAATCCGAGGTAGGGGCTAAACCGGGACCCCGCTGCCCTCCCCGGCCCCTTGGTGCCGTTGGTGCACCCGGGGCATTGGAGCTGCAGGAGCGGGTGTATGTTCGCGGGTCCAGCACACCGGGAGGAGTGTGCACACAAAGTACTTCTGTGATAATATGAATATACATACATACAGAGATGGATAGGAAAATTACATGCAATTGCACACACAGACAGCAAAAGCAGCTAAATCTGGCATTTGTGTACATTAAGAAATTTCTAAACGTAACCTGAGATGTCTTTGGTACATAAGGTATCAGGAATGTAAAAGGTTCCAGTATATTTTTACGGGGATTTAGTAAACAGATACTTTTATGTATACAATATATCTCGTAATTGATAATTACGAAGTCAGGGTTTTTCCTCCAGAAACTCCATTTCAGCAGCCTGAGTGCAGTGCTGCTCCCCTGGCGCAGGAGTTGCTCTCTTTCCATGTAATGCTGACTGTCCGTTTTGGTGTCAGAAGTGCGTCTTCATGACTCCCATAAGATGTTGCTGAAATGCTTTTAGACGCTGTGATTTAATTCTGAGGAACGCGGGAAGGGAATATTCTCCCTTCTAGCCGAAGTGCAGTAGGCGATGGGAATGACAGGAGAAACTGCGGCCCGTGCAGTGCGAGGCAGGGGAAGAAACTCCACATTCCGGGGCGGGAATGTGCACGGGCCAGCACTAGCGCTTGCCCAGATGGGTTTGGGCATCACTGTTGTGGGAGATGGACAGGATTTTAGGGTGTTTTGTTGTTGAAATGAGGCGACTGTAGGTGACTATTTGTGCACGAACACGTCGCTTTGGAAAGTTTCAGAGTCCGGACCTAGGCACTGATATAAGTAGCAATGATGTAACTTCTCCAGCCTGATTTTTTTTTTTCCTTCTTCCCATTTCCAAGCATGGATGGGATGTGGTGGATTCCAACGACTCTGCATCGCAACGTCAGGAGGAGCTGCCACCTCCGCCGCTGCCCCCCGGGTGGGAGGAGAAGGTGGACAACCTGGGGCGGACCTACTACGTCAACCACAACAACAGGACGACTCAGTGGCACCGACCAAGTTTAATGTACGTGGCTGCGTAACGTGGTAATTAGTGGGATTTACCAAATTAGCCGTAAAAGGAGTGTTTGTTTTCAGACCAACATTACTGTTTTGAAGTTAGAACTCCAAGGTTTATCAACGCATGAATCATGGTCTTCACTAATTGGAGCGGAGGCTAGAAGCGATATTGTTAAGTGTTAAAAATTCAAAATGAAAATTATGTGTTGATTACACTTTAAAAAAAAACTGTAAAAACACACAAAGTTTGTACAAATTCCACTGAAGTCACTAGACATCTTTCTGTCTTGATGATGGGGTCAGACCCGTGGAGGTGACCTCATCTTAGCACAGCTGATGTGAAATGGGGTTTGAGGCCCCTTCCACTGCACTTTGTTTGGAAAAATACCAGGAAGTTGAAATGCTTAGGGTTTTTGTTTGTTTAAACTCTGCCCTCACATTCAGCTGTATGAAAACAAAGATTGTTTTTAATTCTTCCTTAACATCCTGACAAAGGTCGTATTTATGAAAACACCAGTAGCTAAACAGTGCGGGATTAGTGAAATCAAAAAAAGGTCTGAAAAGTGCCAGTCGCTACTGATTAACTTTGACACTCCAGCCTTGGTAAAGAGCGAGATGGCAGCGTTCTCGAGCACATTAAATGGCTTAATTGTCCTCGTTGCCTTGAAATCGGGAGAGGGAGCCTCTCCAGCAAAGGTGAGGATGACGCTGTCCGGCTCTTGCTTCCTGGGAAGTTGAGACAGCAGGGAAGGGAGTGCTCGTGGGGCTGGAGATGGGATACGCGTGCTCTCGCCTGCAGAGCGGTCCTGCAGTCCCGAGCTGCCATCGAGAAGCGCTGCCGGCCTCACGGTCCGATAGGACCGGGCAGCTCCGCACGCAGCCGTGCTGCCAGCCAGGTGCGCGGTGCTTTAACGTAACCCGCTCGTTTTCCTGCTCTCCCCGTCCTTCCCGTGCAGCGATGTGGGCTCGGAGTCGGACAACAACATCAGGCAGATCAACCAAGAGGCGGCGCACCGGCGCTTCCGCTCGCGGCGGCACATCAGCGAGGACCTGGAGCCGGAGCCCATGGAGAGCGGAGACATTCCGGAGGTGCGTCCGGCCCCTGGTCCCTGGTGCTAAACACAAGGCTCATGTTAGGGCAGTGCTTACAGTGCCAGGCAGTGCTCGTTACAAACAGGGTGATGGAAACACTTTCAGTATTGTGTTCCGAAAAACTGGAAAGAAGTTCCAGGAGTGAGGAAAATGGGGAACTGGAAGAGGGTGGGTTTTTTGTAATAGTATAAGTTAATATTATCAGGTGATAGGAACTACCATTTATTTCAATTTTCATTAGTTTCTTGAATTAGTGGGGAAAAAGGTTTTCAATTCTTTTTTTTCGAATCCTAGGATATTGCTTCTCAGTGTGTTTGTGTTGTTTGCGATTAGACTAAATGAAGTTTAATGAATATTTGTTGCCTTAAGTGACCTTTTTGTTCAAATCTAACAGCATTCAATCTTAAGGAATATTTTACCAATCAGAGACAATTTGTTAACGTTATCTTCAGTTCACTAAATATTATTTGGAGCAAAAATAGGTTGCTGAGTCTTATTGCACTCAGCTACTAATAACTGTTTTTAAATACTTACGAATATTTTATTAGACATTTTATTTTGAACTGAAAAATCACATCTTCAATTAGCATATACATATATAGCATAAATAACATATATATATATATATGCTATTTGAAAGGAAGCGGGGAGAAGGCTTCTTTCTGCTTTAGGGACTGCTTTATTTCATTTAATAGTAATCCCATTAGTAGACCTGAAAGCAGCATTGAGGATGCAGCCTGTTTGCCTCTCCCGCTTGACTGCAAGCCCATCTGCGGCTCCCGGTAGCTCTTTACGCTGCAGAAACGAGCGAGACGCCTGTTCTTGACGCAGCGAGGTCTGGGGGCATCCTGGAAGAGGCTCGGCTTCCTCCTGAAGTGCTAAGCAGGACACTTCTTCTCTCTTTTGCCAGCCTTGGGAAACCATTTCGGAGGAGGCGAGCGCAAGCGGGGATTCCCTGAGCTTGTCGCTGCCGCCGCCGCCGTCGTCGCCGGTGTCCCGAACCAGCCCGCAGGAGCTGTCCGAGGAGCTGACGCGCAGGCTCCAGGTCGCTCCCGACTCCAACGGGGAACAACTCAGCTCTTTGATTGTACGTGACCCGCTCTGCTTTCTCTACTACCGTAGTCGTCTCTTAGCTTGATGTAGTCTAGTTCATTTACGTGGACAGCTGTCTTAGGAAAATCTAGGCGCGCAAGTCAAATGTGTCTTCAAAAATGCATCTGGAATTTACCATAGAACAAGCGGCCTTAAAGAACAGCTACAGCTCCTCCCTTCGGGTTTAATATTTTCACCTGTGTTTTCAATTGCTTACCAGTTTCTGTATCAGCATTAAGACTAACAGAAATGCAGGAGAAATTCACATATGTTTTGTGGCAGTGTAGCTTAAAGATACCTTTCTCTTTTTTTTCCAGCAAAGAGATCCTTCTTCAAGACTGAGATCTTGCAGTGTAACGGACACGGTTGCTGAACAGTCGCAGTTATCCTTGGTAAAGCAAAGCTCTATTTTATCTCTTGTTTCGGTTTGAATATTTGCTGGTTCTGAATCACATCATCTCCTTTGCCTTTGGATTCAGATTACTAGTGTGGGCATTTGGCTATCCCAAGTGGTAACATACACCCAATTAGTATCATCCGGATCAGCAAGTCGAACGGTGAATCCGTCGAACAGAGAAGCGGTCAGGGCGCGAGCGCGGTGCCGCGGGCTGCTTGTGCTGCCCAGCACTATGGGGAGGGCAGCGCCCGGGTCCGGAGCAGCAGCCCCGCGAGGGAGGCTCTACCCTGGGGCACTGCGGAGACACCCGGAGCTGCAGCAGCCTCGGGGCTTCCAGCACCTGCATTTGTGCTCTCTAAAACAGCAACCTGGAATGGACAAGCCAGAACATTACCCTGCCATACATAGTCTTAACAAGAGGTACCCCCAAGCATGAGCAGAATTATAAATGTGACATAAGGAAATCACTGAGAACTGTAAAAATGGGCTCGTGTTTTACCTGTCTCACTGCAACAGTCCCTTTTGTGATAGTCCCCGTACAGCAGAACTGCGGGAAGTGCCGTCTGTTGTACTTGCTGCTGCTGAGCGATTGCAGCAGGCAGCTTTTCTTTTCCGAGGTCATTTAAGTTAAGCGTTTATGCAGATCCCTTAAATAGGTCCAGGACAAGGGGCTAACATATTTTTCACAAAAGCAGCAGTCTCACAGGGTGACCATGCACCTCTTCACTCTAAGGGGCAGAAGATTCTATGTAATTTTTCCTTCCTAAAATCTGCTTTCGAATGAAGTTAGTCAAGGTGTTTCAGAACAATTTGATAAAAAGAAATGATATATTTTTTGGAAAAACTTATTCTAGGATTTTTTGCAAAATTTTTGTTAGCAATATATTGTGTATGAAACCACAAATAAAAAAGATTATGCAATTTTGCAGTGGAAATACTAAGTAGAACGTACCAGTAAGTCCATAACTAAAGCTGATGTCTCCTTCCCTTGCTGTGTGTTGGTGTTGGACAGCCGTTTACCACCACCGTGCTGCTTTTCTCTTGGGGCTGGTTTTTCGTGTATTTTAGAAGTTGTTTAGTATGTTTAGATGTGCTGCTTTGCCGATGCTGTTGATCAAAGTAGAACTTCTGAATTATTATCCATCTCTCTGCTTTCCTGGGTAAAACACTGTGGTTTCAGCACGGTCGCTCCAACCTGTCCTGTCTGCAGCAGAAGCTGCCTCTCTCGCAGTCTCTTGCAGGGGTCTCCTCCTCTGTTTAAAACTGGGTTTCTCTACCTGATGGGATCCAGCTGGCCTTACTTGCCATGTATTTTGGGTTGATTATTGTAGAAACTTGATTTCATTAGCAAATGTTGAAAACGGCAGAATTTAAAGCATTTCCTGAAAACGAGAATGTTACCTGATCTGACCAAATCTTTACTAATAGTACTTTATATTCTAGCAACTTCACTCTGCTTTCTTTCTAAACAAATTGCTGTTCTCGACTCTCTTAATCCCCACTGAAATTCTGAAACGCCATTTGAAATCCTTTGGTTTTTTTTGGCTTTTCCTCTGTATTCATTGATGACCAGAATTTATCCATATTTGCTCATCAGTGAGAACATGCAAAATATGTTCGTGCCTCAGAACAACCTTAGCCCTATTGCTCATTGAGTGAACGTTCTCAGTATCATCAGCAGCAGTAGTGAACATATAAAATTGGATATCAGAACTCTTGGAATTAGTTCCCTCCATGTTTTGAGTGTAAAATTCTGACTGGGTCATCAGTGATTGATGCTTCATTTTTTTTGCTCTTACTTTTGCATTATTTCAGTCTAATTGCTCTCCATTAACAAGCCTGAGGGTATCTGTGATTCTTTCTTCCTAGAGATATGAGAGTAGGCTGTGATCTTCATCACTGAATATACTTATCTGTAACATTAATTATCATTTGACAGCAGAGCGGTCCATCTAGGAGAGCTCGTTCTTCAACTGTCACAGGTGGTGAGGAAGCAACGGTAATAACACTCTTTATCAACCCCTCTCTCTAAATAAAATGCTTTAGCTCTTACACAGCAATGAGACAATTTTTCACAAAGCTGCAGTATGTTGGATGAAATATAACCATTGAATCGATAGATATATTTGTGTAATTTTTTTATGTTTGAATTTTCTCAGGTAATAAATACTGCAGTTTCACTCTAATGCTAACATGAGTAATGCAGGTATACCACGCAATTTTAACAAAGTATAAGGAAACACTATAAACTTCTGAAAATGAGAGATAGAATGCCTGATTCTTTAAATCCTACATGGAAAGCATCAGGGAGACACTTCCAGTCAGTACGCGCGTGGCTTCCATCTCCTGCTCTCCGTTAGCCTAATCCATTTTAACTCTTCAAGCAGATCTTAATTTGAGAATTGTGGAGATAAAGTCTGCATCACATCAGGCTTAATGGTCCTCTCAACTGCCAGGTTTCATTTTCCAGTAGTCATTCAAAAGTCCAAGGCTGATTTTCAATCGGAATTTCATTCTGAACATAATCCAAGTGCTTTATTGAACGTGTAAATCAAAGAAAGCAGTTTTAATTTATATTTGACTCCATCAGAAACATCCCTGCTTTTTTAAAATGGATTAAATATCAGTCTGAAGCAAGTTATTTCAAAGAAATCCTTTCCAATAACGGTGATAATTAGCTTTTCTGAATATATGTACTTCTATATGATGTTTCAGGGAAACAAATATAATGTAAGATTGCCACGTTTCGTATTTGTGTGTGGCAGCTTCAGCGTTTAATTCGGGTGCTGACGCATTGTTTCACAACTGTATATATCTGCGAGTGTTTTGTTTCAGAATCCGAGGAACATCCCCTCTATTCCGTTCTGCAAACCAGAAGCAATGCGGTGTCCTTGCGAGCGCGCTAGCCGTTCCGGCCGCAGCGGGACGCGCGCGCTGCCTTGCAGGTGTTCGCGCCCATGCCGGGGCCCCGCGCGGACACAGTGACCGCGCGGACGCCGCTCGCTAGCAGGGCCGGGCGGTGGCGATGGGGACGGTCCCTGCGGCCGCCGCTTGGTTTGTGGCGCTGGCGCCTGGCCTGAACCGCCGACGGTGACGGTGACGGTGTGCTCGAGGGTGCGCAGGAGTATTTCACACTGCTCGAGGGTGCGCAGGAGGCACCGCGTGCCCGCCGCTTTGGCAGCGCTCGTTGGTTGTGTTTGTCCTCACGGCACCCGCCGAGTCGAGGCTGATCATTACACCGGGCTGTGAATAGAGTCCGCGGCACTAGCACCGAGTGATGAAGGTTTTTAATTGCAAACGCCCGATTTGCCCACGGCCGCTGCGCGCTCCGCGCTGCGGCAGCATCGACCGCCCCGGCAGCGCCGGAGGCTGCAGGCTGGGGTCCAGCAGGCCCGGGCAGTCTGGCCGCCCGCGCTGGCTCTGTCCATCCGCTCGCGTGAACCCCAGCCTGGCCTGGGCTGCGTGCAGGGCGGCCTGGAAACCCGCGGGCGGGCGCCAAGGCGCTGGGATCCTGCTCGTGTTGGGTGCCCCGGGCAGCCCTGGGAGCGGGAGGAGCGGAGCCGTCCAGGGGGACGGTGATCCCGGGGCTCCTGAGCGGGAGGAGCGGAGCCGTCCAGGGGGACGGTGATCCCGGGGCTCCTGAGCGGGAGGAGCGGAGCCTTCCAGGGGGACGGTGATCCCGGGGCTCCTCGGCTGGGCCTTGCTCACTCCTGTCCTCGCTCTCGCCGCCGTGCTGTCCCCCTGGCTCCGGTGAGCTGGCCCCTTCCTGGTCCTTTCCCATTTCCGCTCCCGATTCGCTGGGCAGCCGGGCAGCTCACGCTGTTGCCTGTGCAATTCCATTAGGAACAAACGCGCTGACTTCAGGAGCCTGCTAGAGGTCGTAGGAATGTGAGGCAAGGACGGGAATTGCCGTGTATTAATCTAATCTAGCAAAACCGTGTTTTCCTTCAAATGAATACAAATACGATATAGTTAATAATCGACTTGTGCTACTTCTCAGATGATTTTAGTTTCAGTCCTTTTGAGTATCTGTTACTTTTACTGCTTTGTGGCAATAAAACTTTCTGGGTTTTAGTGCATCAAGCTGTCGAAATGATGCATTTTCTAATTAAACTTGGAGAAACATTTTTTTAGTCCACCACTTCTGGCAGATATTTCTTAAGGAGCACTCATAATTTGATAGAGAATACTTTGTGTCAAAATAAGTATTGTAAGTGCACAGCCATGAAATAGAAGTAACTGTTGTATGAAGCGATCCAGCACACTATATATTTTTTTCAGTATCATGCAGTAGAGATAACCGTGGCAGATTAGGGCAAGAGGAAAAGCATATCCTGAATTCCCAGGATATGGGGTATCGACCAATGTTACTGTTTCTTGGAAAGATCAAGGAAGAGGAAAAGGCAGTAGCATGACAGAAGTATGAATAACCACTTTTTCAGTGTGTTGGATTTTTAAATTAATCACAAGAAGCAGAAGTTTTTACAGCATTTTTCCTCAGGAGTGTGGTCATCATCACGGTTATTTCTTGGTCAGGAAGACCTTCTAAAGCTAAAAGCTCGTGTTAACCCTGAGAGTAGCTTGGTACTGCCCAGGCTGATTTTTCCCTCGGATTTAGTGAAAGATGGTCCCAAAAAGTCGTCTTCAGGCACCCTCATGCCCGGCTCGTGAGCGCCGCCCGCGTCGGGATCCGCTGTCCCCTTGGCAGGAGAGCGCAGCGTTTGCTCAGCCTTCCTTGGGGCTCTTTGCGTTCTCCGCTCTAACCTGCTCCGGGTCTTTGTCCTCGCCTCCTCTCTCGCCTCCTGCGCTCAGTGCTGCTCCGGCGGCACAGCCGGGACCAGACACACGGTTCCTTTCTCACAGCCGGTGTGCTTGACCTTGGAGCTTCCCAGAAATTCTATTGATGGTAAAATCCCCTTTATGAGGGCGATTTCCTTCGTTTCTTTAGTGCTACAGAGTCACCTCCTTCCGAACTGGTTGGTGTTGCTCACGATGAAGTGAAGCCCTGCGCAGAAGTAGGGCAGTTTGAGCAGTTTCTTGTCCTCTGTCCTGTGTCGGGCGCAGCTGGCCTTAAAGCCGCTCGTGCCGCCGCGGCAGCGATGCTGAAGGAGTAAACCCCAGCCACGTGCTTTGACTTAAACCCTTGGACCCGGGTTTGATGTGTGCCGCCCGCGAGCGTCCTGTTTGTGACTGCAGAACCTCTGCATTCAGCTGAAGCCACCGCGCGGGGACAGGGCTGGCGCTTGGGGGATCCGGACCGGACACGTGGGCTTGGGAACTCCAAACGCCAAGGGCTTGTCAAGGGCAAACGGTGCAGCGTTAGGTCGCTTTCTGCCATGATCTGTAGGGCACAAGCCAAGGAGCCGGGGACGTAGGAGCTTAGCAGGAACCCAAAGGTGCAAATGGAGCTGAAGGGTCAGTTGTCAGAAAAGAATGTTTGACTCAAAGATGAATGAAGAGGAACTTACTTGTATCAAATGAAAATCTGTCGCTGTGTATTTCAATATATCATCTCTAAGAATGGCTGGTACGTGTATATGTTTAAGAAGGCCTTTTCCCTGAGCGCTCGTGAAGTAACGCTGTGGTCATTGCTTGCCCGAGCAGCCGTCCGTGGCCTACGTGCACACCACGCCGGGCCTGCCCTCGGGCTGGGAGGAGAGGAAGGACGCCAAGGGACGCACCTACTACGTGAACCACAACAACCGCACCACCACGTGGACGCGGCCCATCATGCAGGTGCGAGCCCCTCGCGCGGCACCGGCGTGCGGGACTCTCAAACTGGAGGTTTCGTCCACACGGTGGGAAGATGCAGGTTGGGTTCATCACTGCAACGGAGGGAATGTACAGGGAGGTACAGAGCAGAAAGGCACAGAGGCAAAGAGTATTTGGGGATCGGGATGTTTCCTTACAGTAACTAGCTGAAGCGCCGCGGCGGTTTCTGCGCGCGCTAACGTGTCCCTGTCCCGCGGCAGCTCGCCGAGGACGGCTCGGCCGGCTCGGCCGCCGGCAGCAACAACCACCTGAGCGAGCCGCAGATCCGGCGGCCGCGCAGCCTCAGCTCGCCCACCGTGACGCTCTCGGCGCCCCTCGAGGTGAGACCGCCGCGCGCCCGCGCTCCGCTCCTCCTCGTCAGCACAGCTTTCCATAGCGATTTCCCACGGGCATCGTGTTTCCAGTTGAAACTTTTATGTTGATGCTGGTTTCTTTGTTAATCCTACGTGCAGTTGATGCTGGAAAATCCAGGAATGAGATTTTAGGCTTTATGCTTTATATTTCTTGTCTTTGAAAAGGACTTGTTTTATCGTTAAAGGTAATTGAGAACAGCGTTGAATGCTGTTCTCTGCAGCAGGGCTGAAGAGCAGTGGCTTCTTATGCAATTGGAGACTGATTTACTTCTGAAATTATGGTTAGGCCTTTTAAAGCGGTTAAACATAGCTGTGAGGAGGAGAGGGAGTTGTTGAAAACTCCTTCAAGCAGAGCCTGGTGCCGTCTCCAGCCCTCCCTTCCCTGCTCCTCTCCTTTGCCCTGCCGAAGCTGGTCAGTACCTGGAAACCGCAGGGGTGCTGGAAAGCACAAAGCTGCTCTTTATTTTTATTTATTTACCTATGAATTTAACTAAGGTGTAGTGTTTGGATCTTGAAGGATACAATCACAAGGGAAAAAAAAGCAGTTCAGCTTTTTAGCTGAACTTTCTTCGTTTTTATAGCTTGTTGTTTTATTGTAAAACGTGCCTGCAACTTTTCTGTGCGTGCAACACATATGGAAAGCTCTTATTTAATGAGAACAAATATAAATAGTGCTTTCATACGCTGTAATTTAGCTGCTTTTTCCATCCAAATGCTGCAGAACGCTCCACAAATAAGACTGTAATAGTTTGGTAAATATCTTTGTTTACTCTTAATTTTCTGATATAATAGGGTAGGAAAAGAGCAACATAGTGAATAAATGTTAAATTAGAGAATGGCCTAAATAAGCATGCAAAGATTTAGTGAGTCTTAATAATTAGCGAAACAAGTAGAAAATGGGCAATTATCCGGTATCAGCCAGAGCGTATTTCTGGAAAACTTCTAAGGCGCTCAAAGGGAAACGATGCTGTGTAAGTGCCTGGCCCACCGCCGCAGCCGAGAGGTGCCGGGCGCGTTCCAGGAGGGCATCTCCCGCCGCAGCCTC
>JAWLRI010000527.1:297905-312917 GCA_034781795.1 Crypturellus tataupa | reverse complement strand
GCCCGTCGTGCCGTGCGATGCGCCGCGACGCAACGCAGCGCGCGGGAGCGACGCTGCTCGCCCGCTGCGGCCCCAGCCCGGCGCCGCGCGGGATCCGCACGGGATCCGCTCCGTGGTGACCCGGCCGCAGCAGCTGGCAGCCTCGAGGCAGGTTGGCGCTTGTGTTTGCTACGTCTCTGATGGCGGGATTCCAGGTGTGAGTCTCCTTGAAGTGCACCTGCTGGCCTTTTTAATGCAGTTCCATATCATTTTGTGGAGTCCTGAGCGATCACGTTTCCAACTCTTAAGACCTTTTCGGGTGGAAAGAGGAAGAAAATTGCCGAGAATACTTTTTACTTTGCATAAAGGCTCATGATTTTTAGGGGTCACAGTTCATAGCAGATTAGCTACTGCAGAGCGTTATCCTAATTGCACTTTTGTTAATAAGGTTATTAACAATTGCTTGCTTGAACATAATTGCTGTTGGACTGATTTATCCATTTATCATGGGCTTAATGCTTGAGATACTTATCTACAGTATATTGTACCGATTCTTATGCTTATTCTCCCAACCTTGAATATAAATGGAAGAGACTCTATGGAGAATTTTGTTGCAAGATAATCACGGTCAATCTTTATCCCATTAAGTAAATAACAGGATTTTTTTTTTTCTTTAATGAGGAAGCAAGATCAAATCTGTTTTACGGCCACATCATCGTTCATCTTAATGATTTTAATAGTATTTTTGGTGCCGTGACAGAAACAAAGACATGCTTAAATTGCATTTCACGTTGGATTTAAATAATACAAGCATGTCAAGGGATTCTTTAATGGCTGCAATAAGGTGATACGATCATCAGAGCATAATTTATTTTGATTTTTTTTTAACTTTCCGTGTCTCATCTTGCACGAGAGCGCAGTGCAGCGGCAGTGCCTGTGCCCCACGTTTGCAGCGACACCCCTCGCTTTTTCTCGGCTGTATTTTCCACGTTCCTTGCGGCTCGTGGTGAGCGCCAGCAGCAGCGTAAATCCCGTTCAGGAGCTTCTCGGGGAATTTTGAGATATCGAGTCAGAAAGATTGCTGCTTGTTAGCGTTTTTCCATGCGCCGGTAGCGTGCGTGTCCAGAGCGCGTGGTGTGTCCCCAGCTCAGGCGGTGTTGGCGTGTCGCGCCGTGAAATACCCGTGAAGTGACGTGCCTTTGCCTTCCCCGACAGGCAGTGCCCTATTCCCGGGAGTTCAAGCAGAAGTATGACTACTTCCGCAAGAAGCTGAAGAAACCCGTGAGTAGGAGCGCGCCGCTCCGGGCTGGGCTCCTTGCGCGGTCGGGGGATAGACAGACCTCGGGGTGGATGTAGTCATGGTCCATGCTGTTCTGTCGCACCCGCCAGTCTTTCCTGATCATCCTGCTTATGGAGTTAAGAAGAACAGGAAAACTAAAGTAAGGTTTGCATCTGATTAACTGATTTCTGGACACAGGCTTTTATAGACCTAAGGCTCGTATTTTCCGCTCTGAACGGAAAATCAAAACGACGAGGCCGCAAAACTGTCCCCGCGAGTCAGGACTCGCCCTTGCCCCCGGACCGGCCGGGTTTGGGCTGACAGGCTGTGCCTGGACACGGGCTCCCTCGCTCGCAAGGGCAGAGCAGAGCAGACGCTCCTGGTCCAAGAAAAGCTCCGGGTCACCTCGGCCTCGGGAGGAAGCTCCGCGTTAGGCGGTCCCTCCTACGGGCTCCTTGGACAGTGCACAGCCCAGCTGAAACACGGGGAGGGACGGCAGGATCTTCACCTTTACACTGCTGGACCCTCACGTGCTCCTCTAACCGCAGGAGACTGCGTTTCTCCTCACTGTATTAAAAGGCTTTGAGCACCGCTGCCTGGACACACAAGACTTGAACTGTTAGTTAAAAAGCAAACAAAAAGCAGTTGTTTCAAGGCTGTTTGATCAGGCGCACTATAGTGACTACGGAGGGCAGGTTTATGTGTCCGTCCCGCCCGTGGCTGCCTCCTTCTGCAGATTCTCCCGCTTTGAACTGGGTTCCCTGCGCGTCCCCTGGCTGCAGTCCCTGCTTGAGGCGCAGGGGCCGCGCGCGCCGGCCGGGCAGCGCTGTTTGCTGCGGCTTGGCAGGACGATCCTCTTTTGTCTGAGCGCTGCGAGTGTTTGCGTTGTGTTAACAACCTCCTGGCCTTCGCACATGCTGCGTGCAAGGGCTGCAGACAGCTTGTCCTTCTCTCATCCTGTTCAGTGAAAATGCCCTGAAAACAGGGCAGAGCAATACCATTTTCTCACATTTTTATTGTTTGTTTTCTGCTGGTTTTCCTTGTTTTGTCAAATACCACAGAAATCTCGAACGTTTAGCTGAATCCCGCGTCTGCTCTTGCAGACCGAGGGCAGCCTCGCGCCCCAGGACGTCCGAGCCGCGTTCGGTTGTTAACGCCGGGGCAGGGGCAGTGGGACGGCCGCGTTGGGGCTAACGCGGGCAGTGTCTCCTCTCGCGCAGGCCGACATACCAAACAGGTTTGAGATGAAGCTGCACAGAAACAATATTTTCGAGGAGTCCTACCGGAGGATCATGTCCGTGAAGAGACCCGATGTGCTAAAAGCCAGGCTCTGGATTGAGTTCGAGTCGGAGAAAGGACTTGACTACGGCGGCGTGGCCCGAGAGTGGTTCTTCCTCTTGTCCAAGGAGATGTTTAATCCTTATTACGGTCTCTTTGAGTACTCAGCAACGTAAGTCTCCACTGAAATGCTTCCCTTCATAACGGGGTATACATTAGATTTTGTGTAGGAGACAAAGTTAAATTGGAAGGTCGTTAGATCCTCCTTCGTGGCACATCACTCTGTACTCTTAGGCAGTCCCATCTCTCTGGCCCTCTCATTTCTTATTTGCATTTCAGGGAATCCTCCAAATGCCCCTGAAGCCTCGGGGAGCGTTCCCATGTTCGTGGCCGTGCTCAGCACTGCCTTGCAGCTGCCCCCGTGCGCCTCTTTCCGGGGTTTCCTGTCCTTATCCAGTCTGCTGCTCCTCACAGGCGTGGAGTAGGTTGCACTAGGTCCTGGCCTGTTCAAAATTGTGCAATTTTGGTGGAAAAATAAATTTCAAGTTGATTTTGGAAAATATTTGTACACCCAATGAATAAGCATTCCATGTCATACAGCTGCTTGTTTCCACATCCCTGTACCAAGCATTATATTACCTCTCATCAGTATTATTTAGCCTGTGCAGAACACAGAATAGGGCCTAGTCGGGGTTTTTAGGCATTTCTGCAGGTGATGGAGAGTGGGCAGCGTGCGGAGGCGCCGCAGGGAGCCGCGCCAGCCGCAGACGATTGTGTTGGCCTGTAGGTGCAAGCGCGGGTGCCTTGGCCGGGCGTTCCCGGTGCTCCGATTCCGCCGTCCTGGCGCTGCGGGAGTTGTGCGCCCGAGAGCGCGTGGATGCGAGCGTTGCCCTGATGGCTCCTGGTGGCCCTGGGCCCCTGGTGTTTGTCAGCACCTGCTTCTTGAAAGACCTGCCTGTTGAGATGGTTTTTTGTCTTTCTCCCCGCTAAGGGACAACTACACGCTTCAGATTAATCCTAACTCAGGGCTTTGTAATGAAGATCACCTGTCGTATTTCACGTTCATTGGACGGGTTGCTGGCCTGGCCGTGTACCACGGGAAGCTGTTGGATGGTGAGTCTTGCACTTCATGGCTGTGATACCGTTACTAGGATTTTATTTAATAAGTCACTTGGGTAACTCCAACACATCAGAGCGCAGTATTTTGGGAGACAGAGACTAGGTGCAAGTGGTGAAGCTGGAGCCCCTGGAAACTGCACTCTGGCTTTGACGGGTGATGCTGTCAAACCACAAATACATTTTGCTCTTTTTCTCTTGCCGACTCTGCCAAATGAGCTCTGGCCCCTGAAGAGGTAATGGCTAAATCTCCCCCAGCTGAAGCCGATGGCTTGTGCCAGTGCCAGTCACTTTCATCTGTAAAATCTGCATTGATTTAATGAGAAAAGAAGGTTCCTGCTTCACTTTGAAAGCCAGGAATAAGCCAGGAAGCAGACTTAATAATCAGACTGTATGTTATTTAGAGGCAGTGCAGCACCACAGAGGCTCAGCATGCAGCTTCCCCAGCCTCTCCTTGGCGAGGAGAACTGCAGTTTAAATGGTGCCCCCATGCATTACGTACATTCCTTACATTAACGTAGTGGAACCCCGGCCTCTGCACCGTGGCAGACGAGGCTGCGGCGCTAACGGGGCCGTACGGGGCTGTGCGGGCAGGAGGGCCCTTTCCCGGGGGCTGAGTCATCCTGGAGCCACCGTGGATCTAACGCTCATCCCTCTGTTCCAGGCTTCTTCATCAGACCCTTCTACAAGATGATGCTGGGGAAGCCGATAACCCTGAAGGACATGGAATCAGTGGTAAGATAACGCTCAAACCTCATCCGCACGGGCCGTCCTGAGTCTTTCTCTGGAGGCATTTGGGAAAGCTCAGCAGCCCAGGGAACCCCTGTGGAAGCGCAGGGGCGGCGAGGCGGGAGGCCGGTGCCTGCTTGTTGGTCTCACGACGTCTCCCTGGGTCGGGGAGCAGCCTCGGGAGCCGGCGCAGTGGCCGGGGCTGCGGGCAGGAGGGGACCGGAGCGGCAGCGCAGCTCGTGCCGGCGACGGAAGGTCCGTCGGGCTCTGCCGCGGGGACGCTCCCGCCGTCAGGAACTGCCTTCTGGCAGGTCTCTCTCTTGGTGGTGCCTCCACAACTACGTGATGCTTTAACTCTGTTTGGGAGTTCAGCTTGCAGTTACGATGGCTCTTTTGCTTGGACGTGTTTCATCTACATGTACACTTTTCCTTTTTTTCTTGGCTGAGCTTTAATTATGAACCTTAAGGAAGCTGAAGATGTGACCCTTTTGGGAAATTAGAGAGCATCTTCAATTATTTCTGAAATAAAACGGTACATAAGTTTTCTTGAAAAGAATGTACGGCTTTATCTGAGAAGACATTTGCTACCCTACTATTACACACTGCAGAGTACAAACACACCAAATGTACATGCAGCTTCTGACTTACAGTACTGTGCAAATAACATCCAAATCAGTTACGGCAAGATACATAAATAACAGTACAGCATCTAAGAAAAATACAAATGAATAACATTTTTCCATAGCTATGCATGTGAGTTCTCATCCTTGTAATCCCTTTGGAGTTCTAGTTTCAGATTTTCTTTTTATTACTTTATTTTTAAAATTCAATAGTACCTTGAATTGTCACATTTATAAGCATTGTGTACTCTGCTGCAGGACAGTGAATACTACAACTCCTTGAAGTGGATCCTGGAAAACGACCCCACAGAGCTGGATCTCATGTTCTGCATAGATGAGGAAAACTTTGGACAGGTATGTGAGAGTTACCCAAAAATCTCCACTTCCATCTCAGTATTGGGTGCTGCCGAAAAGTAGTTAAATACAGAGCAAAGACTCCTGGTTTGCGGACTCGGTGGGAACTGCTGACATATGCATGTTTTACAAAGGTGCCTAATTCACGGGCAGTTCCCTCTGTTACAACCCAGAAGGGTTAAGTTCACATTCCAAACATGGGGAAGGAGTAGATGGCAATACTGAAAAATTAAGGGAAAAGGAGAGGCTGAGGGAGCTGGGCCTGTTCAGCCTGGAGAAGAGAAGACCGAGAGGGGACCTGGTCAGTGTGTGCAAGTACCTCAAGGGAGGCAGTGAGGAGGACGGGGCGGCCTCTTCTCAGTGGTGGCCACCGACAGAACTAGAGGAAACGGCCACAAACTGAAGCACCAAAAGTTCCCCAGGAGCTTAAGGAAAAACTTCTTTGCTGTGAGGGTGCCCGAGCCCTGGCCCAGGCTGCCCAGAGGCTGTGCAGGCTCCTGCTCTGGAGATCAAGACCCGCTTGGATGCAGCCCTGTGCTCCTGCTCTGGGTGTCCCCGCTGGAGCAGGGGATGCACTGGGGGATCACCAGAGGTCCCTGCCCACCCAGTTTCTGGATGGAAATAACTTGGGTACAAATAAATGTCCCATGAAGAGGTATTCACGTCACATTTTGTTTGAGGATTTAAAGACAGAGCAATTGTGATTTGTTTTACAGATTTTAACTAGCTCTGTACCGTTTTGTGATGCCTGCATGCATTGAATTATAAAATATATTTTATATAACATTGGGAATTTATAATGGCTAGATGTATTTCATATATTAACTTATTTATAAGCATTTACGTCCTCTTTTTTTCCTTGTCTCCACTCTCTGGCCTTGATCTCTTGACTCCAAGCTCCAGTTTCTGTATTGGGGGCCTCAGTGTCTTTTTTAAAAGCAGACTGCAAAATTTCTTAACTCGAGAACACAGCGTGCTGTCAGGAACATTGCGATCCATTTCTCAATGCTTGCTCCTTCTTTCCATTAATACAGAAACTAATAAAAACTACATGGAGATTACATGTATTTTCCATGTATTTACATGGAAAATAACAAGAACAGCTAAGTCGCCGGGCGCAGAGCTCTGGTGATGCCCAGCGTTGTTTGCGGCTAATTTCTGTTAGCAGCAGCAACAGAAATAGCGGAGATGCGCAGGGCACCCGTCCTTCCCCTGCCAGGGAGCCTTACAAACCGCCTGTGGAAACAGCTGTAGGTTGAGACTCCCTGCTTTATTTCTTAGTCTACCTTCTCATTATTGAATCTTTCCAATGTCATTCTGATGGGATTTATAATTTCTTCTGTCTTGAACATAACACGCGTGGGTTGCTCCTTAACGCTCCCCTGATATAATTGACAGTACACGAGGCAGTCTTTCTTTGTCCTCTCAGATTTTTTTTTCTGGAAGTGGATGCATCCGAAACGCCTTGGTTATTGTTTTTACCGTTCTGCTCCCCTTCCTGCCCTGGAGTGCTGCTCCCTGGGTGCCTCTGTGTTGTGGAGGTTGGAGCCCCGCAGGCCCCGCTCCTGCTCCCATCCCAGCTCCGGCTCCCAGCTCCAGGCTCCTGTGGCACGGGAAGGGCTCGCGAGCTCCTCCGTGCCCATCGTCTGGACACAGGTGTCTCTAACAACTGTCACCTGGGCGCCAGGGCGAGCTGGTGAGCAAGTCCTCCCGCGTCTCGGCGGGACGGGACAGCTCTGCAGCAGGAGTGAGGAGCGATTTTTTTAGTTCTCTTGACTAACTCCTAACTCACATACGAGCTCACTGAGCTGCAAATTCCAGTACTAGTAGATACAATAGATAAAATCCTCAGGTGAGATGCAAAACTGGCCCGTGACAAAAAAAAATCTAGTGATTTTTTTTTTTTCTTGTTCCTACCCTTCATTTTTTAAAAGCCAACGATAGGTTTTAATAGTTCCTGCTCCAGATTAGGAAGTGACATCCAAAGCAGCGTGCAGCAGGTAACCCCAAGATGTGCCACAAGGAGAGCCATCCTCAGAGAGCAGAGGGAGGACAGGTCCTTGGCTGGTATCCGAATGGCTCTGGAATACTCTTGTCATCTCTTAAAGACCTCTTATCTTCCCGGGGGACAGAAAGAAGCAAGATCCTAGAGCAGTTTGTCCTTTATGGTGCCATCTTTAGATGAACAACATGGCAAAGTCTCTAGCTCTTCAAGCATAATAAAACTGTGATACTATGAAATACTGCTCAGTAATGGCTTTCATGAGAAGTCGCAAATAATGATGCTCGTTTTGTTTTGTTTTTCTTTTGAAATACAGACGTATCAAGTTGACTTGAAGCCAAATGGGTCAGAAATCATGGTAACAAATGAAAACAAAAGGGAATACATTGAGTACGTATGTATTTTTGGCATTTATCCAGTGTAACAAGCACAGTAGCGCCCTTGTGCGAATAAAAGCCCCGCAGTTATTGCAGAGCGCAGATCCGCAGTGGAAACAACAGCCTCTGTCGGAGGGCCCGTTACTCCCCGTTACTCGCTCGTTCCTCCCCGCTTAGCGAGGCTGCGCGTTAGCCGTGTCGCAGGGCTGGCCCTGGTGCGCAGCGCCAAGCCCAGGGATCCCCCGTGTCCTCCCTGAGGAGCCGGCGCTCAAACCGCTCCGATGGGATTACCCACCTGGACTCCCTTGTGGTCGCGGAGAACCGGCACATCTTGGGTGCCGGAATTGCCGTGTTAAACACACGTACGAGTTTCACCACCTTCCGTGCCTTCTACTGTCTGATGGGCGGCAAGGTCACAACACAGATCCTGTCTGGGTGTGAGCACGACGCTGTCTAAAGAGAAGGAACGGGAATGGGATAGCATTTCATCACATTAGCTTGCCACTTGGATTGTCGTTTGAGGAAGGGCTCGGGAGATCTGCACACATTTAACTGTTTTTCTTCTAAGAGAGAAACAGCTTCCTTGTTGGTTAATCACATTTGCAGTGTTGCATTACGTGATCCGACTGTAATGGGGGAACAACAGGAAATTTCTGCTTTTAGACATTCCTTTCTACAGTTACATTCATGGCAAGGAATATGTTTATGCTGTCACATCTTTAGTTTTTGAGGCATATTGGTTGGTTCTACATCATAAACATTTCTTGCCTTTGTAATCTCCATACACTGCAGTAGAGAAAAGCTCTTTGAAAATGTGCATTTTGAGATGCATAACTGAATTACGAGTTCATCTAAATGCCTTTTGCACGGCTAGCCACAATATTGGTTTATAGTCTTAAAGTATTGTTTGCATTCTCTCACTTGGAAATGACTTGCATAAATCAAAATTCATGGATTTATTCCCTGGAATTCCCTTATGAGAGCACTGGTCTAGTTCATATGCTAAAAAACAAACAAGCAAACAAAAAAACCACCCAAACCAACAAAACCCCAGGGCTTTAGCCACAAGCCTAAATCCACTTTTGGTTCATCGTCTTCACGTCGCACCCGAACGGTGCATTCTCATGTGTGCTGAATGAGTGGATGCTGCACAAAGAATCCCTCCCTAATAGAAAATTTGGTATTTCATTTACTTTTTTTTTTATGAATAACTAATTATTATTACAGGAAAGAATGAAAACTTGAATTGACTAAACAGCTTATAAAAATGCACATTTTGTGCTATTTCTTTGAGCATCGTGAGTGACCATCAAAGGGACACTGCTCAGTGCCATAGTGTCACTTTTGCACATTCCAGTTTACACAAGCATTGTCCAGTACAAGAACAAAGACAGAATAAATTAATTGAACGGTTCATTTTTTACTGAAACCGCCTCCGTAGCTAAGACACAGGCTTCTCCAGTGTGACCCAAAGTGCCTAAGAAGGGCCCAAAGCTGCTTTCCCTGGAGGCCCTGGGGTTTGGGAGCAGCGGGCGGGCAGCGCTGAAGCACCCGCAGTTGCTGCTGATGCTGCAGTTCTTATTCATCCATCTCTCTGTCTGCTTATTGACAGGCTGTGACCTGCACTGGCCCTTGTTACTTACCCAGAGCTCTGCGGGAATAAAATATCTAATTATTTAGGGACCTAAAAGCAATATGTGGGGTCTAAATCACAACATTACTTAGAAATAGCCTAGAAATCAAGAATTTCTAGGCTATTTCAGTCCACAATAAGGCATTCTACCATGTTCATCTTTGAGTAAATATCCATAGGAACAGGAAGATTAATGGCATGTGATCTGCTAGTGCCACCTCAAAAAATTTTAGTGATAAAGGTCATATCTAAAACACTTTGAATTTTATGTACAGAGCTTTAATGTCACATGCTAAATTGAAAATACTCGTTACTAAACTTCTCTCCACTCGTCAGTGATTTTTCCATCGCTCGAAAGGTCACGCAAGTTAAAGTGGAACAATTAATAAAAAGCTGTTCGTTTTCATGTGCGTCACAGACAGGGAAACTTGAGGGATTGGAGGACTTTTTCCCTTCCCAAGTTATGTTCAGGGTTAAGATCAGAGCATGAGTGGAGATAAGGGAGGCTGTGGATGAGAAACTGAAGCTATCAGGTAGTTTCTGGTCTCTGAACCCTTTGTTTTCAGTCTGCTAATGAATTTGTTTCTCTCCTGCAGCCTCGTCATCCAGTGGAGATTTGTAAATAGAGTCCAAAAGCAAATGAACGCCTTTTTGGAGGTAAGGTCTTTTAAAAGCTGCTGGTTTTCACCAAAAAAACATCTTTTAACATTATGGATATTTTTGAGAGTCCCGAGTAATGTTGTTTTATTTATATAGATTTCTTATCCCTCTGTATCTGGATCGAGGGAGTGGGGAGTTTTGTACGATTGTACGAGCTCTATAATGACAATGTTTATGGTTTCATACTTTTGTATTCATGTGGTCATTCTCTTTCAAGTTTAAATTACTTGAGCATGAAAAAATTGAATGATTAATTTTTAAATTAGGTATTCATAATAGTTTTACAACTGTATATTTTATTTACTTACCTTCCCTGAAGTCAAAAGCTCATGTTAAATAACAGTTTAATTGCATATGGTATGAGATTCTTAACTTTGTCTTGCCTTCTTTCAGGGATTCACAGAGCTCCTTCCTATTGATCTGATAAAAATTTTTGATGAAAATGAGCTAGAGGTGAGTACGTATAACTGACTCCTGGAGACAAGCGATCAGTAATGCTTTCTGCAAAGAGAGGGGTTATATTCTGCATTCACTAAATTGTAACTGAATTGGGAGGCAAAGATGCTTTACTTGTGGTGGGAAATGAGGGCTTTCTTCCTCTGAATAATGAATCTGTGGAATAAAAAGCACAGCAAATATTAATGTTGGAGTGAGGCGGGTGAGCAGCTTGCTGGAGCCGTGCGTGCTGTCCATGAGTCACCCCCGCGGCTGGGCTTCCTCCCGCGAGGAGCACGAGCAGGGCGAGGAGGAGGACGGGGAGGAGGATGGGAGGAAGGTGGGAAGGACAAGGAGGAGGATGGGGAGGAGGACAGGGATGGGGAGGAGGAGGATGGGGAGGAGGACGGGGATGGGGAGGAGGACGGGGATGAGGAGGAGGAGGAGGAGCGCGGCTCCACTGCGCCCTGGCGGGAGCGGGCGCGTGGCTGTGCTCGCCGACGCGCTGGCCGCTCGCGTAACCCACAACCCCCGGGTTGCATCGCGGCGCAGCTGCTCATGTGCGGCCTCGGGGACGTGGACGTCAACGACTGGCGGCAGCACACCATCTACAAGAACGGCTACTGCCCCAACCACCCCGTCATCCAGTGGTTCTGGAAGGTGAGCGCCCGCCGCAGCTGCCCTGTGGGCTCGCGGGGACCGCGCGAGGGGCAGACCCGAGCCCTGAAGTTGGGTCTTTGGCTTTAGATAAACAGTCTTGAAATATTTGCAAAGTAAAATATTTCTGTGAGAAGCCTATGTTCATTAAAAAAGCTGCTAAAATATTTTTGCACATAATAGCAATAGATTTTGGGGTCGCTACTTTAAATTCTGAGAATCCTGCAGCTTGATAAATATATTTAAAGTTGATTTGGGGGTTTCTTATATCATTTTCATGACCATTTCATGGTGTAAATACCTTTTCATGGTATAAATGCTAAATATCTACTTGTCCCAGCAATGGCCATGCTACAACAGCATGCAGTTTCACTAGTCCAATGGTTAGAGGGTCCCAGGAGTTTCGGCTCCGCGCTCTTTGTGCAGTACCGCGCTGGCCTGGGCTTTTCTGACCCTCTCGATGGCTTTTGGCAGGCGAGGGCTGCGGATGGGCCAGGGAACCCTCCTGCGGAGCCACAGCGACTCCTGCAGCGTTGGGCACTCGGGGTGCTCCCCGTTTGGCCATCGCCCAGTCGGCATCGCTGCCCGTGGGCCCACGTCTCGTGCTCTAGGGGAGGCAAACGGCATCTCCCGCCGTCCCGGGAGAGCTCGTGACCGTGTGTCCCTCTGTCCACAGGCTGTTCTCCTCATGGACGCCGAGAAACGGATCCGATTACTGCAGTTTGTTACCGGGACGTCACGCGTGCCTATGAACGGATTTGCTGAACTCTACGGTGAGCCGCTCCCGCTCCGGTTGTCCTCCGTGCCGCAGGGCAGCGGGACCCGCTCCGCGCAGGAACTGCCGAGCGCAGAGCCCAGCTTCGGCTTTATCCTTCCTGGAGCCGGGAACCAAGGGGGATGTGGGGGCTCCTTAACGGGGAACACAGTTTGGGACAGATCAGCGACTAGGTAGACGTTTTCCTTGCCTTGGAAATGGATCAGCTTCCACTAAGCAAATTTTGACTGTCATCAGGAATAATAACCATGGCACATGAGGAAGAGGACGCTGTGATTTTATCCCATAATGTCCGAGTTTGCTTCCTTGGAATTTTACAGTATCTCTGTGCAAAGGTAGCTCAACAAGCTTATGTGGAAACAAATACCTCATTTCTGTGTGCTTTAGTGTAGACTTGACTTCGGAGCGCTTGTACCAGCTAATCCATACCAACCGGAAATATAACCTATAATTTGTTTAAACATTTACTTTTGAAAATAACCTGTAAGTAGTCTCTGCGCTGTAGTGTCTGTCTGGGAATTTAACCCCCTGCATGTTTCTCCTTTTCAACCAGGTTCAAATGGTCCTCAGCTGTTTACAATAGAGCAATGGGGAAGTCCTGATAAACTGCCCAGAGCTCACACATGGTAAGTCAGAAAATAGAGCCGTCCGCTGGCATCGTGGTCTTGTCGTGTTTGCAGTGGTTCTTTTTTCCTGCTCCTGGTTCGTGGGATCAGTGAACTCTGAAAAGTCTGATGGGACAAAGCATGGCACAGGATGGTCTTCTTTCCATAAAAAACACCATTCTGTAGAACAAAACAAAAATGTTCCATTTTTCAGTTCCCTTTAGATTGTACAGGACCTTTTCGGAATCTTCTTTTGGGTGTTTATTCCTATTCTTTTTCTCCCCCAGAGAGTAGAAAGTGTATGCTGCAAATTCAGAGCTTCCCTGCTGAGGCTTTGAAAACATTTCATCTTTGTCAGAACGCTGTTTCCTATCACCTGAGTATATTTTTTCTTTTCTTTTTTCCTTTTCTAAGCAGGTTTTAAAAAATTCCCACATCCAGTTCTGCAAAGAAAGAAATTTCTGAAGCCCCATTCTGCAAACACAAGCCTTTAGCTAGGGTTGCAAAGGGCAGAGCGGGAGATTGCCCTCACCTGCACAATAAGATTTGCCCTATGTAAAGGCCTCCAAATAATTTAACCTTTTCTATTTCTTTAAAGATTATGTACATTTTTCAATTACTAATTAATTTTTTCTTTCTCAATTTCAGCTTTAATCGCCTAGATTTACCTCTTTATGAATCTTTTGAAGATTTACGAGAGAAGCTACTTATGGCAGTTGAAAATGCTCAAGGATTTGAAGGAGTGGATTAAAACAACTACCTTTTTTCCCCTTCAAGCAAGTTCTGCTTGCACTTTTGCATTTGCCTAACGGACTCGGAGCGACTATGGCAGAACAGTTGCACAATGTTGGTTCATGGAGCAAACACTTCTACAGTGCAGTTGCCTAAATTCAGAAGTTTGAACTATAACCTGCGGATTGTTTTTTCGGACGTTTCCGCAGCAAATTACCAACTGGTTAACATGTACTCTGATTACATTTCAGCAAGACTTGTTCTATTTATGTTGTGCCTCTGTAGGCAAAGCCCTTAATAAATATTTTACATAATTTCTAATGACAATGAATGGAATTAATCATTTTACAGGTATAGTATTACAACTCATGTTTACTTTTTAATTGATTTAGACATTTTCAGATTTTATTTCATTACAATTAAATATCATGTACTTGGAAAAATGAGCATTTTTCTTATTCTTAATTTCATACGAGACTTGATGCCAGTGTCATTTTTTTCAAAGTGCATTTTGAGCCTCATGTTCCTAAACCATTAAAGAAAGAAAATAGGAGAAAGCTCTGGTGGAAGTTTTCTGTTCACGGGCTGTACCGAGAGCAACTCTGAGCCTTTTCACTGAGCACATAAATACTTTTTGTCTCCAGAAGAAGTAAGGATTGGATGTTGCTCTTTTGTATAGATGAATAGCATAGTTAAAAGTCGAGAGAGAATCCTAACATAGCATGCCCAATCTCATGTTCAGTGAAGAAATTGCCTCATTATTCCTTGGTAATATTTACATGTACTATAAAACGTTTTGGGGTAGGGTTGGCATTAATAATTTTAGGAAAATATGCTTAACCCTGTCATTACCTTTGTACAGTGATACTTTTATTATCTTTTCCTCTTTCCTGTTTGCAACGGAGGCATTTTGAACGAAACCTGACACTGCGGGATTTGGCGCTATGGAAAACAGATCTGTTTTGTCTCCTATTTGTATGCATTTGCTAATGATAACTAAATAACTATTTTTTGTTTGTTTCTAACTGCACCAACTCTAAAGGCACTTTATGTAACACATGGAAGTCATATCTGTTTTTTATCATAAACCTTAATGTGATTATATTCCTTCTCACTGCACATGTCTTTTGGTGCAATATCTATCAATTGTGAATTTGGCTGCTGCTGATGTATAAAAGAAAAAAAAAACAGATGTAGAGCTGAGCCTGCAGACATGTTCTCACCAATTGTTTTTGTGATTTATTTTTTACTTAATCACAAAATTTATTTAATATACACTGCTATCTAATCAATTTTGTTACTATGACATGTTGCATGCTTAAACTATAATGTCTGAGTTGCATCTGTTGTGTGATGGATTAAAAGTGAAAGACTGGTGTTGGATCCGCTGAAGTTGAATGTTCGCCCAGGGCCGGGCGCAGGATGGAGGGCCTGGCGCGAGCCCGGCGCTGGTTCGCCCGGGTGAGCCGTGCCCCACGCTGCCCTGCAGCCCTCTGAGCGCCTCCCTCGCCAGGCGGCTGCCGCCCGGCAGGACGTGCGCGTTGGTGCCGGCAGGATCTGTGCGCTGGTGCCTGGCAGGACGTGCGCGTTGGTGCCGGCAGGACGTGCGCGTTGGTGCCCGGCAGGACGGTGCCCGGCAGGATCTGTGCGCTGGTGCCTGGCAGGACGTGCGCGTTGGTGCCGGCAGGACATGCGCATTGGTGCCAGCAGGACGTACGTGTTGGTGCCCGGCAGGACGTGCGCGTTGGTGCCAGCAGGACGTGCACGTTGGTGCCAGCAGG
>JAWLRI010000527.1:266278-297618 GCA_034781795.1 Crypturellus tataupa | reverse complement strand
CGGCAGGATCTGTGCGCTGGTGCCTGGCAGGACGTGCGCGTTGGTGCCAGCAGGACGTGCACGTTGGTGCCGGCAGGACGTGCGCATTGGTGCCCGGCAGGATGTACGTGCTGGTGCTGGCAGGACACGTGCGTTGGTGCCGGCAGGACGTACGTGTTGGTGCCAGCAGGACCTGCACGTTGGTGCCGGCAGGACGTGCGCATTGGTGCCTGGCAGGATGTACGTGCTGGTGCTGGCAGGACATGTGCGTTGGTGCCGGCAGGACGTGCGCGCTGGTGCCCGGCAGGATCTGTGCGCTGGTGCCTGGCAGGATCTGTGCGCTGGTGCCCGGCAGGATGTACGCGTTGGTGCCCGGCAGGACGTGCGCGCTGGTGCCAGCAGGACGGTGCCCGGCAGGACGTGCGCGTTGGTGCTGGCAGGACGTGTGTGCTGGTGCCCGGCAGGACATGTGCGTTGGTGCCAGCAGGACGTGCGCGCTGGTGCCCGGCAGGACGCGCGCGCTGGTGTCCGGCGCTTCGTGACCTGCCCTCCCGCCGAGAGCCAGGGCAGCCAGCATGGCCGGGAGCTGGGGCAGATCCTTCAGCCACAGAGGGACCGGAGAGCCTCATGCTGGCAGCGTTCCGCAAATGTTTGCGGCGCAGCGATGGTAGGTACACAGAGAAGTTTATTTTAATTTGAACACAGGTTAGGATTCATTTTATGAAACGTATTTTGTGACATTCCTTTCTGACCTTCTGCATTTTGAAGTTGAAGCACAAGGCGGCCGCGGACTGCACCCTGCCTAGCGAGGGCAGCTCTGCACTCCAGATGTAGCTGATGGGCAGGCCTGGGAGAGAACACGTCAGTGCAGTTATTTACACCCTCCTGTGCTGTGCTTTCACTGATACTCCTCTTGCTAGGATTGTGCTCTAACCCCTTCCCTCATCCTCAAATTCGAAAGCAGGGTTGACTAACACTTACCTACAGCGAAGTCCTTGCAGACGATGGCTGCTGATGGTTATCACGAACTGAATGGTGACACCAGACTCAGGAGGGACCTTTTTATGTTGTTGAGGTCACTTGTGTTTGGAGGTTTCTATAGGAATCCGCTTGCTTGCCTACACAAACTGATAGACGCTCCAGAAGAATTCACTAACTGTAGCAGTAGGGAGTGAATTGCAATGTAGGAAGAAAAGCTGACGTGCTGGTGGATCGGTTTATGTTTTGAGAGGATATTCTTTAGAAAAGAAAGTCTGAAGTTAGATAGAAAGGCCTGGCGTCCCCCAGAGGTACTTCTGATTGCCCCACGTGACGTGACGTGACATGAGGTGAACTCACGCGGGCAGCAGCGTCCGTGGAACAGCGCGGCCCACGGCGCAGCTCTGCGCTCTTGGCTCGGTCACCCTGAGGACTTAGTACAGTTCCTCTGCCTCAGTTTACTCTCACACCCCTAGTTCAGCCGGGTCCCCACAGAATGACCCAGCAGGATTTTAGTAGTTTCTCTCCAGCCCCAACGTCTGCTCAGTACATAATGATCATGAGGCTGCTCTGAGAAACTTTAAAGAGTCCAGGAGAACTTGCGTCACGCTGCACACTGTGGTGCCCTGTGGCTGTCACCTGCGGTTCAGGGCAGGGCGCTCGGGTCGGAGGGCCGCGAGGCTGCGGACGGTCCTGCTGGCACCCGGTCCTGCTGGCACCCGCGCGGTCGCGCCGCGTCTGCGCTGCCGCGTCTCCTCCAGAAGCACCGGCGCTTCCACGTTACCTTCCCTCGCTCGTCCTGCCGGCTCCGTGGGAGGGGAGGAGCGGCGTGGCCGGGCTGCGCGGCCCTGCCCTCGTGGGAACCGGGGCCGGGAGCGCTGCGGGAACGCGGAGCTGGGGACCGCGGCGGGCGCACAGGGACACGTGGAGGCCAACAGGGCCTGCCAGCAGCTGGGACGAGTCGTGAGCCCCGGTGCCTGCCAGAGCTGATCAGCAGTGCGGCTGGTGCAGAAAGGCAGGATTGCCACATCGGACGCCTTCACTGCACTGAAAAAAAAGTCATTTTGGGTATAAAATTAGAGGAGCAGCCCTCCAGTCTTCAGCTACCTGTTCCGATGTTGCACTAAGAAGAGATGGATGTTTGAAATGCACAGGCAACTTATGAAACTGGAATTTGTTAACCATGTTAATGTTGCCTACCTACGAGAGCTGTCATACCGCACACAACCCTGCAGAGAACACGCCACCAATGCAAATCTTACTGAGTCATACAGCTATATATAAACCGGCAACCAATCTGGTCCTCCACTCGTCTCCCATTTACGTTTTGTTTTCTATATTATTTTCATGTAGCCGTTGCTCCTTTTTCTTGACATTTTCATGTATGTTTATATCTCTAGTGTACACTGTCCGTACCCACATGCACTCATGCACACGTGTTGCATCTTCATGCTTCTTTAATCCATTCCCTTGGACTTAGAGGTGCGCGAGAGCCGCTCCGCGCCGCGGCTGTCCCGACCCTGCCGTGCAGGGCAGGTTATGGTTCTCAGGCCCCATCGGAAAAGCCACAGCCGGATTCTGTGTTTGTGAACCTAAATTTTTTAAATTAAATATAAACCTGAGCTTCTTAATGCTTCCAAAGGTGAATGAGAGTTTCAAACTTTCCAAGTGAATTCACACATTCTTTTTTTTTGTAAAACTGCCTCACACTAGGCAGCAATTCAAAATTATGCTAAACTACCTTAAATGTGATTTTAAAACTACTTACAGATAATGCTCATTTTCACAATTAAAATAGCTTTAAACTGTGGGTGGATTTGATACACTGTGGGAAAAGGTTTGGTTTAAGGGTAAAAATCATTCTTTCCATTTATTTTCTTAAGAGAGCTGAAGGAAATTGTAGTTTGTTTTCCTGACAGCAAAAGTTCAACGTGACAAAATGCACTCGTTGTAATGAACTGATGCAACTTAAATATTTAATAAAGAATTATGGAAGCTAGAACATTTTATGCTTCAAATACTTCGTTCTGTTCTGTTAAAAACATTTCTTGTAATAAGGCCAACGTTTCCTGCAAGGGGCAGCAGGTGCTTGTGAGTCACCTCCCCTCTTTACCTGGCGTATGTTTAAGTGATTAAAAATAGCAGTTCCCACTTCTTTCTCCGTGATCCTGCGCTCCCATGTAACACTAACACATCACGTTTCCAGCTGAAAAATACCGTATCACGAGGAGATGTCTAGAGTAAATTCTGGGCCCCTGATGCACAACTTGACAAGACGCTAAGGTGACGTGTCTCAGTCATTTAGTACTGCAACAAGTCACACGAGGTCGGTCACGACAGCGCTTGCTGAAGAGGTGTCATTATGTAAGATACTGAACTTCCATCTCTCCCAGCTTCTTATTGGTATCCTGCCCATTCCAGCACAGTTCTAATAAAACAATAATTTTGGTCCTGAGTTATCCGGTATGCAATGAGCACACACAGAGCAGACAGGCTGAGCTGGACTGTATTATCCCTCAGTCTTACTGATAGAGTTAATGGGCAGCTGAGCACTCCCAAACTATCTCTAGGCTTTTATGAGCCTCACATTACGCATCACAACCTGGAACACGGGTTGATGTGCACTACGTGAAGGGCCATGCTTTAAAAAGAAAACAAACAAAAACAACATCTTACGCAGCATCAGCGTCCTCCTGGACAGCTTGAGTGCCAGGAACAGGACAAGGAGTAAGGGCAGACAGGGTGGCTATGTGAAACTTTGTTAATTTGACCCCAAACCAATGTCAATCCCAAAGACTGTCCGATTTATCCCAGATAGGAAGACCCGTTATGTCCTGGGGAGCTCACTAACGCTGCCCTATGACCAACAACCCCTTTGCTGACAGCCTGGTAGGACTTGCAGCTGGGGACTTTGCACCGCAAGGTGACAAACAAGGTAACACCATAAACAGGAGATTAACAAGGACACTTCACAAAGGCAGCCCCTCCTGCCCTCCCGCAACATTATCCATGCCTCTGCAATGCCATCCATGTTTCCAAATGGAAATGAAAAATTCATGGTGGCCGTGCAGCCTTGATGGCAGAAGGACATCTGGGCTGGCCGCTGCTCTGCAGTCTGGTGCCAATGGCAAACATCTACCGAGGAGAGAGGCTGCTGCCGTTCAACAAACAAACACACAAGCCAGTATATTAAAATCCCCACTCAACACAGCCGCAGCAGCAATGCTCTGCAGCCGCCCACAGGAGACGCTGCAGTAGCTACATTTGCAGTGACTAGATCATCATTTCCAGCAGTGAAAATCGGTGCTTTGCAGCTGCGCGCGGTGGGGTCTCGTGTGCGCGGGCTGCTTCGGGCGCAGCTGCAGCCCAGCAGGCACCGCCGGCGCCGGCACCGCTCCAGGATCGGAGCCGGGACCGTCCCAGGGCCGGCACAAACCCCTCGGAGCGGCGCTCGACGCTCGGCCCAGGGCGCGAGCGGCAGCACCCGTGGCCGCGCTCATGCAGCAGATGCCAGCGCAGAGACAGCGCCGAGCGGCTGCCACGGCGCGGGGCGGCCCTTCGGCCGCGCTGCGCAGAACTGGGCAGGCGGACAGGCCTCGCAGTGCCTGTGTGAACGCCCAGAAAATCGTTTCAGGGGTTTATATTACTGCAGTGGGGCACCGGTCTGGGCAGGGAGCACGCAGTAGATCAATGATCAATGTGGGATTGCACGAACTGTTGAGGCCTTACGGTTAGAACTGTGTTTAATGAATAGCTGGGCACCGAATAACCTACTGGTACTCACAAAAGATGGAATTTCTTTAAAATGCCGCCCCATGCTCGCTTCTCGAAACCACCCTCTTTTCTGTTTCAGCACTTCTGAGGGCTTTAATGCCTCATGCTGAATGACAAGCTGAATTTCATGCGCTTTCTCATTCCAAAATTGAAGCCACATGAACTCGCTGTCATTTACGTTCTTGCATAATCCTATCGTGAGAAAGGCCCCGGGGTTTGCTATGGCAACCGAGCAGGAACTGCTCCTGTTTCAAAATGTCTCCTACACAAGGAGCACAAAGATAAATAATCTCTTGATGATTTCCCATTATTATTTTCCTTAGCCCTGCTACCGAGGGTGTCTTGTTCAAGTTTAATGTATTCTTGATCAAATGTGTCTCATATTTTTACCTGACATTTTATGCAGTCTGTTTTATTAGCCTGACAAAGTAGTCTCAAGTTTAGAGCCCAATGCAATATAAATATAAAATCTATTAGCAACACGTACACACTGAACTAACAAGGCTGGTCTAAATCTATCATCTCTATCCTCTGTCATAGCACACCCTTACTAATACAAGTCTTTTGGCACTGCATTTCAATGCCTTTTCCTGCCTTTGACAATCCTCATTGTATCTAACTATCAACTATCTGGATGCATCATGCCTCCAGCTTCCTCAGTTTGTTTTTTCTCAATATCTAACCATGCCACAATGCTTCTGCCAAACATGCCTAGGAGCCAGGCTGGTTGCAAGAGCTGCCCCTACTTCCAGCAATTCCGCTCTGGGAGCGGAGAGGCCGATGGGAGTCGCCTTTGCGGCACCTGGATTTTCCCACTGACTCGCGCAGAGCCCCGCGGCAGGCTCACCCCTCACCCTGCGGAATCAGGGAGCCCAAAGCCCTGCAGGGCGGCAGACCTGGGGGCCCTGCACACCTCGGCACTGCATCGCGCCCGGCCACGCTGCAACCGCGCAGGGAGCCGCGGGCTCCGCAGAGCTGCGACTAGCGAAGGGTGGTGGGTACGGAGGGGACGTGCAGGCTCCCTGGGGACGTGGGAACTGGCTCCTCCAGAGGGCAGCTCGAAGCAGGCAGCTCCCCCACCAGCCTGCATGGAGCTGCCGTGCCGCAGCCATCCGCATGCTGCAGAGCTGCCGTGCTGCATGGAGCAGCCGTGCTGCAGAGAGCAGCCATGCTGCATGGAGCAGCCGTGCTGCAGCCAGCCGCATGCTGCACCGAGCCGCATGCTGGAAGCCAATGAAGCCGACTGCGTAAGCTGGGCACTCAAACCAGGGGCAGGACATGCTATAAACGCACAGGGACAGAGATTGCGCTAACATGTAACCTTAAACTTTAGCTGGATTCTACATGCTCCAACCTGGTAAAAATGAAGGTTTTTTGGACTTGGGCCTTGTGGGGGGCTGAAGGCCCTTGTGAACCTTGTGGAGGGCTGAAGGCCCTGCGGCTTAATTAATTTAGCATTTAGTGACCACGGAGGCAGGCAAGTGTGGGTAACTCCAGTAGCCAAGGCCCAGAACACGTGTGAGTGACAGAGCTACAACCACAACGGCTGTATGTGGGGCGCCAGGTTTGCACTACCACAGCACAGGCTAAACCTCACCTTCATTTCTACTGTGTATGTGAGAAAATCCGGCACCTGGGTGCTGTTCTGCTAATTCTGCCCGCCTGCCTTGCTCCTTGTGGCTCACTAGCTGCTATACCGCTGCATGAGCCGCAATGTGGTCCTCAACTGTCGCAAACTCTCGTCCTCCTTCTACAGCCTTCTATCACCGCTGGATTAGCTGGAGTTCATGCCCTTGTAGCGAAATCAGTTTTTAAACACAAGTCAGAACTTTGAACCCTGCCCTAGAGTTAAAGAATAACAGAGACGGATGCTCGATCAATCGTCGGCAAATATTAGTCTCATGCAGTGGACAGACCCTTCCTGCTGTGCCTCTTACTATTTGGGTCTGCTGAGGCAGAGTGGAGCTTTAGGTATAAGGGTTTCTTTACACAGAGGGGAAAAAAAAAAGATAGAGAGGTTGGCGGTGAGCAGGGGGAACCTTTGAAGCAGCTAAAAGTTAATATTTCCTGCTCTTGTGCAAGCCCGGGAATTTTCTTCTTCTGCAATCCCTCTAGGACTGAGGGCTACCTGTTCTGACTACTGATGTTGTTTCCCTGTCTTCTAACATCCCAGTCATCTTCTTTGCTCTAGTGCTTTATTTTTATGAACAACAGCGTTTAAGGAAAAAACTGTCTAATTTTAAGCAATTTACTCCCTAATCAAGCCTGCAGATGGTTCATTGTCCGTGGTTATTTAATAATGTAAATAGAAATTGTGATAATGTTGTTATCTCAAGGGCTTGTTACAACACACATATCTTGACCTCAATATTTCTTAATTGCGCCCTTATGTAGAAAAAGCAGCATGCAGGCTACATGATGACTCTTTTTTCCCTATTTATAAAGGAATTTGCCATTTTGATAATGAGCTGGGGAGCATCTGCCTATTGCTCCGCGTTCGCGGATCGCTGGGGAGGGTGACCCATAACTCGGTGCCCGGGAGCGTCTCCGAGACCCTGGGCCTCCAGCGGCTCTTCTCGTGCCCAGCCTCTCCCGGCCGCAGGAGCCCGGAATCCCGGGGCAGATCCTGTCCCAGATCTCTTGGGCACGCACGGAGGCACCGCAAAGCCGTGAAACACTGTTTGCTGCCATGGAAAGGCCACCTGGATGGGCATCAAACTCAGGCTTCCAGGTGCAACTTCTCTGCAGATCGTTTCTTGATTTTTTTTTCAAGTGTCTGAGTGGACATGGGACATAAATAACCTTGCAGAACAGCGTCCCTGGCAAATACACTGTAGCTTGGGAGACTGTACATACAGGAGCAGAGAGTCCCTACTGCCTCTGTTCTACTAGTGTTAGTGTTGTCCTCAAAGTGAATGGTAAGCCAAGAAATGAATGTTCTTACAACACAACCCTACAATTATGTATAATTTTACCATACACAAGGAGATTTGTGAAGCAGATGTTCAGCATCTCAGTGATGTTATTGTTTAGTGCAAGGCAGACACACTCTCTTCTTACAGCATCAGAACAAGTATGTTTTTTTTTCCTTTGTAGTAATAAAAGTGTAATTTTTCCCTCGGCAGTTTCACAGAACAGTGAGCACAAAGCCAAGCTTGTCTCCAAGGAATATTCCCAACAGCTTCACTCCAAAGCCCCATTTTCTTTAAGCACCTTACTCTTTCACAGCTTTCCTTGGCTCCACAAGAAAAGACAGGACTGCTGTGCAACATCGTCTCCGAAGTTTATTTTAGTTCATGTTCACAAAGTTGGAGAGTATTGCATCCCTTACTCTTGCCCCCTTTCCGCCAGATAAATCCCTATCAAAATTCAAGTCTATCATCAATATCCAACGTCCTGTAAAAAGTACTGATGGGTAGAAGTAATTCAAAATACTTAGAGGGCAGATGATTGTGACCACAGTCACTAAGGCACAGGAAATGAAAGTTTGCACCATACAGTATCAGACAACAGTTCAATCTCGAGCAGCTTCTGAGCAGGTCTTTTGGGCACAGCCCACAGCTCTTTCTCCTGGAAAAGAAACCAGGCAACATAAGAAGGAGCAGGGGGCACGAGGGGTGGAGGAAGAGCTCGGCTACACTGCTCACGTAAGGAGCAGCGCACACCAGGCTGCACCTGCAAGATAACAAGTACATTTAAGTGGGGCCTGAGGTCTTTCTGTGCCTGCTGCCTGCACCCAAGAGCCTTCACTGAGGAAATCCAGAGCGTTTCAAAACTTCTTAGCGATTCCTGTGACAGCCCCAGCATGTGAGACGTGCAACGGAGAGGACTGAGGCTCATTTGTCTGTCCTAGCAACTTCTGAGCAAGCTCAAGAAAAGCACAGTCAGTCAGTCTTTACACTGAATCCACTTTACTAATTAAAAAAAAAGTGCAACATGCATATATGCCTATTTACACACACCCACACACACAAATATCCACATCTCCTCTTATCTGTGCCACTGGTCTCTGTTTAAAAAGACCTGTTTGAGCAGATCTGTCCACATGCTGAAGGACAAGAGTCCAATGACCAAACAGTTCAGCCGGTCATCTGCTCGGCAACCTGTTTGCCTTGTCAGCCTTGGGCTACAACTGGAGGGAAAACTCCCTCAAAACAAAAACTCTCTGGGCCCAGCAATATCTTGCCATGTTACCCAGTGATTTCCTAAGATCACAGAATCTCAGAAAGGTTGAGGTTGGCAGGCAAACTGCCAGTTACTTGTTTTCTCTCCTATAGTTTGGTATCTGGTTAGAAGAAGGCTTTTCCCTTCAGCCCACAGCAATTCATCTCTTTAAGAACTTGCTACATGTGACTTGTGAGTCCAAACAAACAGGATCAAACATATTTCCCTTTTGTTATGGCACAGTGCAGATTCAAAATGCATGATTTTGTCCTTGCAAAAGCACTTTTGTGAACCTCTGCTTGACATTTTGCTAACTTAGACCCATACCATAAGCTTCTTCTAACAGATAAAGTCCTCATCTTCAGCCTTTCCAGCACAGTCCTTTGACTAAGACATTAGTTCCCTGCTTTGAAAGGGCAGAGTGGTGCCCAGGTCCTGCGCTGGACTCCTCTCCTTCGGGATATGGACAGACCTGCACAGAACAAACAAGCGAGCAAACCAACCCACCAAACAGGGACTGTGCCGCTGGCGCCATGGGGTTTCCACCCGCAGGATGCACCGATGCGCACCACAGCCCGTTCCCTGGCACTGCACGCGCTGCACTGCAGGCAGCCAAACCTCGTGTCTGCAGGACGGGCAGCCTCTGGGCTGCCCCTCTGGGCAGGGCTGCAGCAGCTGCTGCTCCAGTAGGTCTGTCTGTTACTCCCAAAGGAGCACTGCAGACTGCAGCAGCGTAGAGGAATCTCAGAGACAGGCAGAAAGACAGCACAAGACATCTGTTCTGAAGTTTGCAAACAACATTAACTATTAAAGCAGTTATGCATCTTTGAATGTTCTTGCAGACTCGCACGGAAAGCGCTTCTCCAGGCTGTTCTGCTACTGTGACCATGGAATGGAGCCAAAGACAGACCTGACTGAAGTTGTGAGAGGAACATTTGTGATGTTTGTCTATGCTTTAAAAAGGCTAAGTATTTTTAAGACATTAGCTTTATAAATACATAGATAGCTTGTCAGACAGTATTTTTCAGATTTTGACAAAAGATTTGAAGTAGCTTCAAAAAAATGAATAGCTGATATGTTAATTAGTAATTTTGATTTTTTTTTTCTTTTTTAATCAGTTTTCCCCAACCGTTGAGCCATTTATGGGCTTAATCTGCAAGAAGATTGATGTAAGGACTAATGGTGAGGGTTGTTTTGAATATTTCTCACCTGCTGCTCTGTTCACATCATCTTGCTCTTTGTAACCCCTCTCAAGGCCAAACACAAACGCCTCCTCCTCCCAAAGCCTTACAGTAGTTATGAACTTTCCCTCCGTGTTACATATCAGCTCTGCCTCCCACTAGGAAAGAATCCTCACTCACTAGTTCAGTTTTCGGTGCAGTGCTCTCATTCCCTCACACAGATACAACAGAAACAGAAGCAGTCACAAAAACAAAGCGTTACTGCCTGCAAAGTCATCTACATTGCCTTTCTTTTTGAAGTTGCAGAATAAAAGCACACAGCAGATAGACTACTAGGGTGTAGAAAAGAATACAGAGTGTCTCATTGCTCCCTTGTGCTCCCTCATCTGCCTTTCACTTGTCTTTTACTTAGGCCATAAAATCTTTAACAATAAACTGTAATTTTTCACTGTTTTCATGCAGCATTAACACCCTAGAAGTCTAATTTTATGATATTGGCTTTTAAGAGGTAGGGCAGTATAAGTAAGTATAAGTAATGAGATATTTTGTTTCCTCAAAAACATTACTATTCTAGTGATGCCTGAGAAGCCTTAGGGAAATACCCATCCGCAACCAGCACAGCGGAGAATGCACCGTCCAGTGTCGCTCTCCTGCAAAATTCACAGCCCTGGGAACACAACGGGCACCTTCTGTCGCCCGAGGCTGCCTGAGTCACTGCCCTCTGCTTCTCTACAGGCTTCCAGAGGGAAGACCTGCGCACCTCCCACGGCCCACAGAGAGCTCCTTCCAACAAACAGGTTGCTGTGTGATGTTGTAGCTCATCTGAAGTGTTTTGACATATGAAAGGCGAAAGACAGAATTAATGTTCTGTGTGCAATTTTTGAGAATAAGCAGCTGTTACAGATTTAGTAGGGGTATCTCAGGCCAAACAGAACTGCTTTACCTGCTGCTTTCCTGTTCAGTATTGGGTATTTTCACAGTTATCTCCTAGATCTCATCAATCAGGGAACACGCTGCCCAGAGAGCTGTATCATCTCCATCCCTGGGGATTTTCAAGACACAATGGAATAAAGTCCTGGGAAACAGAGTCCAACGTGATGGACAACCCTGCTTTGAGCAGGAGGTTGGAGGGGAGCCCTGCAATCCCTCCCAGCCTCAGTAATCCTATGAATTACTGTGCTACTCATCCCCAGGACTCATAGGCTGTTTTCTCCCTGCTGCTTCAGGAACAAATCAGAAGGTTAGAACAGAGATAACTAGTTCTGCTTGGAATTTTCAGGGCTGTCTGGGCACAGCTTCTGTTCTCAAAATCACATTAGCACACAAATCTGGGAGCTACCTACATTTTACCTCAATTTATTACTTTTATTTAATGATTCTGAACTGGTGTCATTTCTCCGCACATCCTTTACTCCTGTTATCACTTTAGTGAATTACTCACTAGTCCTAAATTAAACTGGAACCTTATGTTAGCAATTTTCCCCAGAAATAACAACCGTACCTTTCCGATCCATTCCTAGTTCTCTCCTAGGCTGAATTCCCTAAGCTCTTGCTGAGGTTCTTTCTGCCATTCCCTATACTGAACTGCCTAATTTCTCTTGAGTTTAGCTGGCTGTACTTAGAAAAACAATCATATTACTTTCATCCTCTACTTATGTTGTCTCTTCCTAAATGTTAGAGACGCTGGAATCGCGAGATCAGCCTGGCTGCCATCATGCCAGCAGGGCATGATGGCAGAGGGAGAAACAACACCGAAACAAGGGCAGTTCTCACTAGATATGAGAGGAATGTCTCTTCACTGTAGGGACAAGTCAAGCACTGGAACAAGTTGCCCAGAGAGGCTGTGCAGTCTCCATCCCTGAAGATTTTCAAGTGCTGCCCGGATAAGGCCCTGAGCTGACCCTGCTTCAGCAGGAAGCTTGACCGATTGGGACGTCCTGAGGTCCCTCTGACCTGGGTTACCCTGGGAGCCTGAAGATCTAGCTCTGGCGTCTGCTGCATGCAAGTCCTGTAACAACACGGGACAGAAAGCGGGGCTGATGGTGGGGAGGATTATTTTCCGTTGACAAAAAAAACCCAAAACTTTCTTCTAGTGTTCATTGCTTTTGGTATTTTGGACCTGGTGTACTATTTGTTCAACTCTGTTTCGGCAGAAGATGCCTTTCATCCTCCCGTCCCGAGGAGCCACGTTCCTGGCAGACAGAGCCGGGAGGAATACAGTAGCTACCGTTTTGAGCACAAACCTCAGATCAAGGAAGTTCCTCTCTTCAAATCAGGCTCTTGTTGACTGAGAAGTAATTCGTAATGCCAGTCTACCGCAATAACAAGTGTCTTGTTCAGTGATAAGTGTAGTAACAGGCCGGGCGTTCTGGAGAAGGTTCATTGCAAGAGGTTTGGAATCAGAATTCAACAATTGCGAAACAAGACCCATCTGGGTGGAGAAATTGCCTCCTTTCATGGATCACCCAGTGTTTGTTCATTTACTGGAAGTTAAAACAGGGCACTGGGTTACTGCTTACAGAGGGCAGATAAGAACGATTAATATTTAACATTTTCAAGTTCATGTATGTCATGCCTCCATCCTGAAATGGCTGAAACAGGCTACCTATGAGAATAGTGTACTTTGAGGCACCAGTGACACTGGAAATCCATGCGGGTTTTTCCACTGATAAGCGAATTTCACAACATGAGACGCCGAGTCGCTGCCCGTGCCGGTGACCCAGCATTTGCAGAGCACACGCCAGCTCGGCACGCTGCTGCCACTGCGCCATTTGCACAGGTGCGGGCACGCGAGAGCGGTGCCGTGCTCCCAAACCCAGTGTCCCCAACGGGCCGCGCGGGCACACGAGAGTGGCGCTGAGCTCCCAAACCCACTGTCCCAATGGACCACTCGGGCACGCGAGAGCGGCGCTGTGCTACCCAGTGTCTCAATGGTCACCACAGGACAGCCCTGTCCTCCCAGGGGCCAGCCCTGCAGGTGCTGAAGCCCCAGGGCACCTTTCAAGAAAGGAGACCTTGCCAAATGCCACCCCTTGAAAAATGATGCCCTATCGCGAGAGCAAACAACCAGCCGGAGTTGACAAATCCTCAAGAAATAATACCCGCTGCAACAGTGAGGTCTAAGGGAAGTCTTGCGCTGGGTGCACTGCAGCCTGAGTAATCTTTAACACAGCCCAGCTCCGTGCTGACCCCAAGAGCGTGCGGTCCGCGCTCGGGCACCGCGGGCACCGCTGCCACCCCTGCGCAGTGCCACAGCTGCCAGCCTGGCCGGCGGCGGCGCAGTGCCGGCAGTGGGACGGATCCAGAGTAGGTTGGAAAAGTATCAGCTAACACAAGGAGGAAATAAGTCACTTATCACTGGGGATAATGACTAAGCTGTGTATGTCCGGTTCTTGATTTTTTTTCAGTCGTAATAAACTTCCTCAGAAGAAAACAAGTTTCAGGGATTTTCTAGGAACAGCGGGTGAGTTTCAAATTTCATTTCATACAGAATTTATCCTACAAGCATAAAATTAAAAATGTATTTTTAATCAGTAACAGAAAAAGTAATATCTGAATCTCTGGATAAACCATGAAAGTAAATAGTGTTAAAATGACTGCAATTTTCACAGTTTAAAACTCTTTTCACTTGGATATGAAAATTACTATTTATTGCTCAGCCTTTGAAAACTCAAACCTATCTTCTATTTTCAAAAATTTCTAATCCACTGGGATTACTGAAACAAGAACTGCAGGTTTTGAATTGATTTCCAGCACAACAGAAAAATCACCAGGGGGCGAAAAGTACTGTTTTCTTTTAGTGCCGATGGGAAGTTTTAGCTGGAAAACAAAACAAAACCTTCTTTGACTGAAGATGACACCTCTGGGACTAAACATTTATTTTTGAAAAGTTTGTGTGACATAAAGAAAAGTGATATAGCCATTGTGTTCTGAGAAATGACAAGCAAATGATATCAATGATTCAGCAGGGGAGAGGTGTCATATTGCTTTACAGGGGCTCTATGGAGGCTATGAAATATAATTCCTACACTATAAGGACTACTATATACAACACATGTTCACTGCACTAGAGAAACAATGCAGTGGTATATCCTAATACAAATATTTTAATTCAAAATATAAATATTTCAAGTGGGTGTTGCAAACTGAATTTGGCCCTCCTCCCTTGGAGAGAAACCTCACCTCTTTCATAAATGGGTCTTCATTTTACATTTAAAAAGATGGGCCAGCGTATTAGTTCCCCTTCTGTACACTAGTAGCAATGCAAGGAAATCTTAAGAGGGCAAGTACAGAAGAAAAAAGTCTTTTTTTTTTTTTTTGGTAAATGTATTCTGAGAGCACCGTTGGGTGACCTGGGAACCTAGCGAGCCTGTGTCAACGAGCTGAAAGCTCCAGCCATCCCCCCCGGTAGCTGATGGTGCAGGTGGAGAGGCCGGAGTCCTTCCTCAACAGCTCACGCACCCAACCGCACATCTGGCCCGAGCCCGCAGCGCAGGCAGAGCCATCCCCAGCTCACGTCTGGCTGCTCCGCCTGCATCGGCGCCTGCTGCGCCTGCCCGCGCTGCCGCCGTCAACGGGGTGTTACGGAGCACGCACAAGGAGTGACCTTATTGCTGCACGTTGCTGCCTCAGTGGGAGCCATGTCCTACTGCGGTACAGCATGGCATGTGCTTTATTCTCAAACACCAAGAACACAGGCCTGAAGCTTCCCACAGAATGCATATTTAGTAAAAATAATAGTAGGAGGATACTACATAGGATTTGTTTCATAAACCACAGAAAAATCTTACGTGTGCCACCATTCGTTGCCTATTAGGTAGAGTAACAGGTCCATGCAGGAACTGCAATTAATAACTCAAATCCCTAGTAATATCCTGCCAGACACTCTGAGCTTTGTAACGGAGATGGGCCGGGAAATGGGGACTCCTGCTTTGCCCACGGCAGGGGTGGACTTCCTCTCTACGAGAAATTTTCCAAGTTTTGTTTCAGAACATCCAGTGCTAAGTTTACACAGGCCAAATACGGGGCAAGGGACTTAAAAACTTTACTTTCTATAGATCATCACAGAAATGTGGGCAGCATTCTCACAATGAGTAGATCTGAGAACCAGGGTGAAACATCACAGGGGCGTCATATAGGTGAAGAGAAATTTTGGAAGTTTGTGCAGTCCACAAGGTAGAAAAGGGTCATCATTCCTTGCAAGCTGATGCTAGTGAATTTACCTTTACTAGATCCAGGATCAGTCACGCACTGTTCTCTGAGTGTACCTGCATTTCATTCAGGGAGGTGCTCTGAAGCGTCTTTGGAGCCGTCTCCTCCCTTCTGGAAGGTTCCTGCCGTCCCCAGTACCTGTCTCCGCTCGCCGCAGGGCAGTGTGAGCTGGAATGTGGTCGGCACCTTCTCCCTTCTGGAAGGTTCCTGCCATCTCCAGTACCTCAGCACCGTTCACCGCAGGGCGGTGTGAGCTGGAGCGTGGCTGGATCCTTCTCCTCCCTTCTGGAAGGTTCCTGCTGTCCCCAGCACCCGTCTCCGCTCGCTGCAGGGCGGTGTGAGCTGGAGCGTGTTTGGATCCTTCTCCTCCCTTCTGGAAGGTTCCACCATCCCCAGCACCCGTCTCCGCTCACCGCAGGGCGGTGTGAGCTGGAGCATGGCTGGATCCTTCTCCTCCCTTCTGGAAGGTTCCACCATCCCCAGTACCCGTCTCCGCTCACCGCAGGGCGGTGTGAGCTGCAGCGTGGCTGGATCCTTCTCCTCCCTTCTGGAAGGTTCCCGCCATGCCCAGCACCGCGGCCGGTGAGCACGCAGCTCTCCCCTCCTCACCAAAGCAGCACCAGGACAACGTGAGGACGTCCGGGCAGTAACATCCCGCACGGGGAGCGCCGGGGCAGCGTCATCGCTGGCACACAACGTGGATCCCCCCGGGTGAGCGCTGCGCCTGTCCCTCCCAGGCCGAGGACCTTGGGCTTTTCCGCCCAGCTTTGCCCGCAGCCCACGGTGTGGAAGGAGCGTGAGCGGCGCGGCAGCACCCGCCGCTTCCCTGCGCCTGCGGAGCCTGTCGGGAGCTGCGGGTGCTTCCGAGTTGCAGGAGAGCGCATCCTCCCGCAAGTGCGTGACAGGAGCGCGCAGGGTGTGGGCTGAAGGCAGACAGACGTTGTTGTCTGCTCCGCGGCAGGCTGCCACGGCAGGTCCTGAGGTAGCAGCGCCCCAAGGTGAGCCCGGCATTCCTCACATGGCACCCAAAGGGAGCTAGGGCTGCAGTCTGAAAATGGCGGTGCTTATTTGTAACGCTCAACGTCAGTCAGCGCCCGGTGCACTTCATGGAGGATGCAGCGTCAGGGGGACCCGGTGCCCTTCATCTGAAGGCGCTCGTGGCTCATCCAAGGGATGCGATGGCGAGCGGCTGCGGGGAGGCCGGCACTGATGTAACAGGGTTAGCCATTGGGAAACGCGGATCAGTCACCTTGGCTGAGGCCCAGCCGGGAACCATGAGAGATCATGGCTTCCCGGTTAAAAACCTTTGCTCTACTTTGTACCAAGTTTTCAGTTAATCTTTCCCTATCTAGTGGCCAAAAAGACCAGAACAGATCGGGTAATGATTAACCACCAGCCATAGACCAAGAAGAGCCATAGCGTTTCCCTCCACGATCCACGTTGTCCCGCTGCAATGTGTGTCCCGACCATCTCGGGCAGGTGCAGCTGGCGAATGGGCCTCCTGCCTCAGCTTGGCCACCATGTCTGGTGCTGGGAGGTTGCAGCAGGGCTTTTCCATAGCTGGAAGTGCCAACCCAAACGTAGTTTGGTTCTGAGCGTGTTGATCGTGTGCTTGTTGGAGAGAGGCCTGAAGTGGCACCACAAGTCCTATGACTGCCCATTTGTGCAAGAGGTTAATGCTGATGTTGGAACCTAAGGAAAGTCTTTATGTGTCAGCAGTCCTCTGCAGAGGTGGGGTCTCTGGTCCCTCAGCTGTGCTCTTTTAGCCCTCTGTATCTTTCAGCTCAGACTTTTCCTATCAGTATCTTTTGCCCCAGCTCCCTCCTCGGCTGAGGCTCCACTTGTCCATCCCTTGCAAAGCTGCGACTGATGTCAGCCTGTGTTTGTATAAATGAGCTGAACAGCATGAGGTGCTAAGCCACGCGGATGAGGAAGATAGATAAGGCTTTCCTACGTGTAGGGAAAAAAAGAATGAAAACCGATTCCTGCAAGCCTCTTTGGGGTCGTGTAAGTGAGCTCTTATCTGAGTCTTCAGTTTGAGCCAAATGGAGAAACTGGCTTTTCAAAGGCTACGCTAAACAGGCAAAGTAATTGTGTTTCTTTAAGCTCCTAATAAGCTTTCAAAGTGAATTTTGTTGAACCCGCAATAGATTTGTGCTCAAAATTAGCCAGCTGCAAAGAAGCTTTATTCTTCCAGAAGGACCGTGCCACTCACAAGCCCCTGTAGGCACATATCGTTTCTAAACAGCATGAAATTATTCCCCTAATACCTTGTTGCTTCACTACCAAGATCTTCATGCACAGAATGCTTAACACTTTTTTTTCCCTAAATTGTTTTTCTTCATTGAAGAATTTCATAATTAGGGTATTACAGAGCTAAATCTTAGCTTCTTTCCCCTTATTAAACCTTTCCAGTGTGAAAACCAGTCTCACAGTTAAAAATGTTCCAGTGTAGAAATTCTGACTATTTTGACTCTGTAGTAAGTTGTTATTCCTTCAGTTTTGGGCTGTTCCTTGCCTCTTTCCACAGAGAAGAGGCTCCATCCTTCAGATTTCTATTTCATTCTTTATATCCTCCACTATTACGTACAAAAAATGATAGGAAAATGCTCTTACGTGGGCTGAAGCTCAGCCTTTGTACAGTGACAGCATAGGCAGTGGGAGCTGCACGGATAGGGCCAAATCGCAGCATCGTAGATGGGTTTGGGTCAGAAGGGACCTGTGGAGGTCGTGGTGCCCAGCCCCTAGTGCAGAGCAGTGCCGACTTCTGCATTAGACTGTACTTCAGAGCTGGATTGTGTTGCTCAGGGTCATAGTTGCGTATATTCAAGGGGAGAATTTGGCCCTCAGAGGAACATGCAATGTGTATTGCATTATTTGTCCTTGTGTCCCCTTTACCAACATTTAAACAAAACAGTTCTTTTTTTTTTTTTTCAGGAATTTCCAAATAATTTGGCATCTAATTTCAAGGAATTTTGCCCAAAGCGTATGCAACAGTAATGGATGTTGAAATGCTGTTCCAGACTATCACCAGGGTCTCCATGGGCAGTTCTTCACTTCCAGTTGCAGAGCTCTGTTTTAGAGGAAACTGTTTTTATGCAGGAGCACAGCCTCAAAAATACAAAATAAGTGACATTTCCCCTGTAATGTAAGTCAGCACATTGTAGGCTTTCAGTGCTGTTTTTGAAGAACTTGGTGCCTTTCTATTGTATTGTAATTTGGAGGTTTCTGCTTTCTTTTCATGATTAAGTAAATTAACAAATACCTCCTCTAGACTTCAAATGCACAACCATATTTTCGGAATGGCATTTGCACATGCAATTCTGGTGTAATTGTACAGATGGCTTGTAAGTAAACATTTTCTACAAGCTTGGGCAGACTATAAACTATTACTACTGCTGCAACTATCACCCAGTATCACCTCCTTTATACTGTGTGTGTATGGAAACATTTTTCATTGAATACTAGTACCAAAAAAAGAATAGTCTCTGCTTTGGGATAATTTCTAAATATGGGCAGAAAGTGACATTGAAGAAGGTGAGATTGAGAGTAGTATTTTTTTTAAAAGTAGATTTTTCATATGGCAAGTAGCAAAGTTGGGTTAAAAGAGCCCTGATTCCCAGAGTTACCATTTCAGTGGGACTCTGAAATGAATGGGAATCATTGGGACTGTAAAAGTAGTATCTGTTGCTGGGCATGTATTTCTCCTTGTAATACAGCAAGTCGATTAGTAAGAATAATCACAGCAGAGTCAAGGGCTCCTTTTTGCCAGAGTTTTGCATGCTCAAAGAGTATCCAGAAATGGGAGTGCTGTAGATGCTATCCTGAGTTTTCAGAATCTGTGGGAATGTTTCAGTTGACTTCAGCAGATCCTGGATTTGTTTGACATTTGATTATAGGCCAGGTGATGTGACTCACTCCAGAATTTTCTGTGTCATTTTCTGTTAAGATCTTTATTAGGATTTAAAAAAAGAGAATGTGTAAGTGCATCCAAGCAGCTTCATAGTCACTAGAGATGGGCAGGTAGCTGTGGTTGTCCTCCTGCAGCTGAGCTCAGGCAGAACATACTGACTGGCGCTGCTTTTACTCTAAAAGCAAACAACTGAGACGACTGTTATTACACAATTTTTAATTCCATTATGTTTCTACGATGCCTTCTCATATAACACAGAGTGTGAAAACTGAGTCAACTTTGTGCTTTTTTCCCCCATCTCTTTCCATTCTCCTCTATCTTGCTAAAATGTCACCTGTTAGCATATTCACTTGTTCTCTGTGTTAATGAGGAGAAAACCTTTTTCTTTAGCAAAATGGCAAAGGCTACGGTGAAGCAGACAGACCGTCTTGTTAGGCAGCTAACCTGGACAGTGTTACTCATCGCTTTACAGGTATTCATTTCTCCGCTGGCTACATAGCAAGTAGATTCTGTGAATACTTTTAGAATTGCATGATTTTCTGTTGTTCCTTCTCTTCTTCTGGGAGGAAGATATAAAAACGTGCTATTAATTCCTTCTGGTTATATATTCCTGATTTATTTATATATTTATTTATTTTGCAAGAGATTGAAAAAAAATACGTTCCTGGTCTACCAATGCAGTCGTGATGCTGCTGAGAAGCTCTGAGCACAGCTGCTTTCATTGCACAGATGTGGTGCAGCACCACCTCTCCTGGGGCCGCTCGCGTTATTGGTGTCGCTGCAGTGCCTGGCACTGCAATGATGCTGTGATAAGAGCCATGTTAGGAAACCATGGGAGATAATTCTTGCCATGACAAATTTACCATCCAAATACGTAACAACTAAATGGAGAAAAGATATGCCATAAATTGGTAGGGGTGAGGGCATTCTAGTGGCTTTGTAATTCATTTTTTTTTCTCCCTGTAATGCAGTGCTGCGTTATGTGTTTGAACCTGTTAGCTGGGAACAATGCTCACAAAAGGAGAGCTCTAATCCTTAGAGTTCGTGTATGTTGGGCTGGTCAGTCCTGTGCTGGCTGTGGACGGGAAAGCTGTCTTAACAAGGGCAGAAGCTGCATTTATATTCTGTTAAGAGTTATTTATATAAAAGCTAAAAAGCAAGCCAAGAGTAAGATACATGCCAAATGAAGACAAGCCCCAAACCAGTAAAGTTCTCGCTGTGGTCAAGGAAGGTGTCTTAACAAGGAGAGACGTTGCTGTTCTGTTGCAGAGCTGCTGAGAGCAAAGCAAGGAGAGAGCAAGCTGTTCATCAACCAGGTGAGATCCCGGCACTTGTGTTTAATTCCTGGGTTTGCTCCCTCTCTTCAGATAGGGTTAACTCAAATCAAACTTATTTTCCCTGGAACATAGGTATGTTGTAAAGAAAGATGCATTAAAAATGCACACAGGTTATTTGGTGGTGAGAATTCTGAATGTACCTGTGCAGAAAGGCCAGTATATGAGAATAAGTAAATGAAAAGCCTGGTAAATTCCAGCAATAATCAGGAAGGTTGGCACTTTGATCCACAGAGCTGATGTGGCCACTCTCACTGAGAGGAGCACCCAATTAATAGGAAGCTAAATAAGCGCTCTTCATCTCAGGGTTAAACAAACACGGGCAGATGGGGAAAAAAAAAAAATCTGTGTATATTTTATTAGCGCACCAGTGCAATAGCATTTTTAAAGCATACAATTTAACTTCTTTCAGACCAGGGTAATAGAACTTCCCACTTTCCCACCTTTTTCCCTGCCCACACGTGCTCTGTCTGAAGGCACAGAGAAAATTGGGCTGCCAGAGCTTCTCTCTCTTCTTCAGTCTGTTTGACTAAAGGTGACTGTGGCTCTGTGCAGGGAGGGTCATCTCCCTCCCCCAGATCAATATTTTAATACGACTTATCAGAAAGAGAATGAGTTGTTTACTTTAAAACCCCAGGATCCCATAAAGGGCGAGGGAAAGGTGTCCACTGGAACCAGAGGCTCTCACAAGCCGCCTGCTGCCGAGGAGCACCCTGGAAAGCCTCGGCCTCAGAGAGCAGCGTTCAGGGATCCAGAGCAAACTGCCATGCCAGGACGTCGGTCGTGACAAGCGCCAGCGACACCGCGGGAGCGCAGGCAGCGGGGTGAGATGGTAAGTGCTCTCCTGGGCTTGCAGGAGGAAATGATAAAATGCATTAGTAAAAAGAAGAGTGCTAATAAATTTGGAATAGTAAGCACATAAACCACACAAACCAGCCCGTGTAGTCTAACGAGGTTTAATGCCTTGTACCTATAGTCTCAGCCTGAGTAGGAGCACTTTGTTGCTGCCAGTGGGTAAGCTACCCTAAGGAGGAGGCTGGTAGTGAGCGTGGCTAAGCTCCCTCAGGGTTGTGGGAGTGCGTGAAACCTGCGTAGATGAGAAGAAGTCTTGTGATCCACATTCACCCGCTTGCAGAAAAACTCTTGTGCTTCATGAAGAAGGATGCTCTCACCTACAGGATTCTAATCATGTTCTTTATCCCCATTTCTAGCGGAAAAGGTGAAGATTTGGGTTTGCCCTGAGGTTTCTATATCGCTTGCTCTCTCCTCTTAGCCATGACTTTTGTGCTGTTAGCTGTTTGCTCCAGTGCCGCACTAAAAGCTGCTGTTCCCTTCCCCTCTTGGAGACGCTGCTGTGGGGCTGGCGGGCTCCGTGCAGCTGAGGAGCTCAGGAACGGCCGCTCTGCGCCGCGGCTTTGCCAGGCCCTCGGCACAGCGTTTCCAGGGCCCTGCTGCTCTCCGCGCTGGAGCCGGCAGAGCATGATTAGGGTAGCGTCTTGCCTGGCCTTTTCCCTCTGGTGCAGAGAGGAAACTGAATAGCTTGTACGTGAGAGAAGGTAAGGGGGAAGAAGCAAATATGATGATGACTTAGAAAGCCATAGATAGCGGTTGTGTCTTGGTATCGATTTCTTATTCTCACGGTAGAGTCAGGGCACATTCACAGCTCCGTTCATTGAAAACACCCTCAGGCTGGTGCTGCCTCCAGGCCGGCAGCACGTGCTTAGGGAGCCACTTTGGATTTCCTGTGTGCTCGTTCCGAGGTGGTGCCGGCTTCGTGCCCAGGCCGTGCTGCAGCTCCGTTCTGTGGCGGTGGCTCCCTCCTGGCTCTCCTTCCGCCGTGGTCTGACCCATGTCAAATCTGTGCCGGCACCCACACGCACAGCCCCTTCCCGTGACGGCACCTAGGCCAAGCCGTGGAGACTGAGAAGGGCTGGGGGGGTTTCAGCCGTGCCCCAGTGTTCCCAGACCCCAGTAAGTCCATGGTGATCATCACTGGTTGAACTTCCTAGAATTTAAAGAAAAAGTTCCAGAAAAGGTGTAAAGTTGCCTCAAAAGGTAAATGTTTCAGAGCAAAAAAGTAAGTGTTGCATTGGTCAGAGTGTGTTTTGCTTGTGCCGGTGCCTCTGGTTTCTTCAGTTCACGTAGGCAGCCAGCCAGCCGGTGTCTGTGTTGCAGCCCCGCTGCTGTGCTGACACTCTGGTGCTTTGAGATGCAGTTGCTGCGTGTCCTGGGCTCTCGTCCGCACACAGCACCGGTGTGGAAGCTGTGGCGCTCTCCGCGCAGGCAGCTCGTGCTAGAGCAGCTCCTGCAGCCGCCGCAGCCGCCGGGCTGCAGCACTCGTCCCTGCGGAGGACGCGAGCTCAGAGCCGCGGCCTTGCGCAGCGTCACCTCCTGCTCCACTGCTGCTGCGCTCTCTATTTTTTGTTGGTTTTCCTTTGGGCTTCATTATTGTTATGAATTAGTGATATTATTTTGCTATTGTTATTAATTCATAATAATATTAATTTACTAATATTCATTTACTAATTTTACTAATATCAATTTTCTCATCTACTAATACTTCCTCCCTATCTAGCTTGCACTTTTGTAAAGCTGTCTCCTGTCTGCAGAGGTCACTGTTTTTTCCAGTCAGTTCCCAACATGCTCTCGCATAGATAACTAAGTGTATTTATGGTTGGCACTCTTTTCTTGGCCGCAAAGTGGAGAAGTAGAAGGTGTTTGTTAGCTACACAGGCTGCTTTTAAGAGAGCTTTGGCTTCTCCTCTCCGCCTCTTCCACTGCTCTCATTGGAGCTTTCCCTACTTCTCTGCATTGCTCAATGGTAGAGTTCAACACACACCTGCGTTGCCACGTTTAGCAGATCACTGTGCACCAGGCGGCCCTCCATAAGGGCTGTGTGCTCACAGGCCAGACCTACACTCGGCTCCTAGCACAGGACGGTGACTCTCAGGGTGCCTGTCCGTTTCCATCCCTGCAGAGACACCCGTGAAACCTCACATTTAGGTGACTACAGCGAGCTGGGAGGAGGGATTCTTCTCAAGGAGAAGCTGACTCCTGTCTCCCGCTTCCTTGCTGAATCCAGTGTCTCGCACAGGGGTGCACACCCATGCTCTCTTCTCCGTGTTTTGCAGATCTTGAAGCCTCCATGCTGAAGTCTGCGTGTGTGGATGTTACTGCTCTATGGACCGGCTTCTGCCAGAGCTCTGGAGTGTGACAATGGTGTTTGTGTCCAGTCTATCAAACGCCATTATCACACTAAATAGCTACTGGAAGATAAGGCATCGATTTAGCAAAGTGTGAATTGTGGCAATACGTTTTCCCTCCATATTAAGGAATATGGCAGCTTTTTATGTGTGTTTCAGGATGCCTCCACTCTGCTATATGGAAAACCACTTCAATACATGAGAAGTAAATGCTCTGCTATGTGCCTCTCCAGATTCCCATCATAAAGCAGCAGGAATCACCTTAGTGCTGCATATTTGCTTTCTTGGGAGATATATGAGTCATGCTCATACACAGGGATTTTAATTTTTCTTGCAAGTGACCTTTTTTAGTCTTTCAAAATGAAATCCCTGCTGAGTTACAGCTAACATTGTGAAATGTGCCTTAAGCTGTTCTGTAAGTATTTAACACCAATTAATTGAGGAGCTGCAGTCTGAAACATATTCCTCTTTGAGATCCATTGCTGCACGCTACCAGTGTAACGGTGGAATCATGATTAAAGTGAATAAACAGTGACGGTGTCAGATGTTTCACTGTCATGCAAATGTCTGTTAGCAGCGTGGATTTCACTGGGATCGAGGGGGCTGTGGGCCCTCAGTGCTTCTGAAAAACAAGGCCGGCCAGCCTGGCATACCCGTGTTCCTACTGGCTTGACATTTCTGTGTAATATGGAAGCCAATTAGCTGATGAAGTCAAAATCTGGCACCTATTTAAAACACATCGATTTGAAACATTAATTGACTCAGATTTCCATGACTCAGACAACAGGTTTGAAAACGGGGTTTTAGGGAAATCTGTGAAGAAATGAAGGTGAAGGACGGTCTTGCTTATGCTTTGTGTTAGCGTGTGATGCTCTGGCAATAGCACTGCTTGTTCAAACACGCTTTATTCGATAAGACTGCAGAGAGCTGCTTACCCTTGCCTTCAAGCAGGACAGAAAGCTGCCCATGCGCATACTGTGAAGGCTCCCAGGTTTCCCATTCCTGCAGTTTTCCTCGTTCGCAAGGATGAGGCCCAGCAGAGCACCTCTCCTTACCAGCTCCTTTAGCATCAGTGTTAGGAAGTTGTCTTCAACGCACGTGGAAGTTGTCTTCAACGCACTCTTCCTGTGCCCTGCTGGGCTGTGAGTTCCCTGCAGCAGCTGTCGCGTGGAGAAGGACCCTGTGAGGACCATGGCCTGCAAGCATGAAGCTCCTTCCGCTCCTCCGAAGGCCCCATCTACCTGCTGACCAGGCAGTTCACCCCGGACAGCGTCACCCCTGCCTCTGATCCCAGCTCCGCAGCTGGCCCATCACCTGCACATCCCGGGCAAGAGTTCAGGTGCCCTCTCCTGTTAAAGGCCACCTCACCGTAGTTGTGTAGGTAGAGAGGGGCTGCAAGATCTCTGTGAAGGGACAGGTGAGGACTGAGCTGCGACAGAGCAAGGTTGGATCCTGTCTAGTGTCTACATGAGCAGATGGTGGGCTGGAAAGACTGGTGGGCCAGAAAACATCCAGGACAGACGAGATGTCTGCGAGGCCACTAAGCACTGACGCCACCAAGGGCTGTTAATCCACACTCTCGCACGCCAGGCAACCTCAAGCAGCCTCCGTCTGTATAGCTGGAGTGCAGGAGCAGAGGAGCTGCCCAAACCAGGGTTCTCCTGCTGTGCAGGATTCACTAAACCACCGACCTGCAGTAAAATGCACAAAGCTGCCGATAAATAGGGTTTCTTTTTCAGAAGGCCTTGGGTGAGAAGCAGCGGATAGCGGAGGGAACCTTGGTGACAGTGAGCTGGTGGCGGGTGAGAGGAGGAGGAAAGCGAAAGTTTCTGCCTGCAGGAGGGAATTGCTACTCCTTCACCTCCAGTCGACAGAATAATGGAGCGCAGCCCTTCTTCCCTCACCAAACCCACGGTGCCAGTGCAGGAGCTGCACCAGTGCTAACCTCCCTTCTCATGGTTACGGCACGGCAGCTTTTCCTGCGGGCATAACTCGTGCTGCTGTTTGTCCTCCCCATCGTGAGGCTCCTGCGCTGCGTCCCGGCGCGCAGCATCCATGTGGCAAGAGCAGCCCTGGCGGGAGAGCCCTCGCTGCCCGCTCCACAGCGCTCGTGCTCTTAGGCCAAGCCCGGCTACCACTGCTCGTGCTTCAGGCGTAGCACAGCACGGGCTCCTCAGGAGCCATCGCAGTTATTACAAGAAACCCATTTAAATGATCCATGTGGGCAAACGGTTCCTAACCTTCCCCTGTGCGCTGTGCCACGATCATAACAGTGCAGATTAATCCTCTCCCTATTATTTTCTTACTACTGTGCTCTTGAAACTCAAAATGAAAAGTCATTAATTGAGGCTTTTATTGTAGAGCTGCATGATCTTTGCAACACCTACAGATACGCCAAAGTTTCCTTAGGAGAGAAAGAGAAAAAATGCCATAATGAGCTGAATCCCTGCAGTTTGCTGTTAGGTTACGTGAGGCTGAGCATCAGGAGTTACATTGAAAAGTTCCCCAAGAAGAGCTGCACACGAGAGAGCCCAGGCACTTTGCTGCTGCTGCAGCTCTGGCTCTGCGCGGGCTGGCACCACGGGCACCCTCCATCCGTCCCCTGCGTGACGGAGCGTCCGGAGGCACCGCAGCTCGGAGCCATCGCGCCCCTCCGGAGCTGCGGCCCCCTCAGGTGTCCCAGGGTTCTAGTCAGGGCTAGTCCGTCACAGGCAGGGATTCAGAACCTCAAATTTAGCACTTTTTGTCTCCCCCCAAACTTGAGCCTGAAGAATAATCTGTATTTCATGGCAAGGATCTATCTTCCCACAGAGATGCTTCAGAAATGCTCCAGTCACTTTGCCTTTAAGTTTTTCAAACTATTCTGCTCTCCAGAGCTGGCACCCGCATTTCAGGGCATGTCTGACCCTTTCGAGAGCAGCTGCCTTACCTTACCGTTACCTGCCATTTCCTATTACCGTCACTCAGATATTCCACTGACAGAAAATCAGAAATTTTGATCTACTCAGTGTAATATGCCTATTAATAAACAAAATATGTTCAATAAACTCCTGAGCAGTGGAAAAGCAACCAATTGAGTTGGGAAAGATGTCTATTTAATTCAAATATGATGGCTTGTTATTATATAATGCTCCATATACACATTTAATATGCAAGATCAATAATAAGAAAAATCACAGTTAGCCTTTGAGCAGTAAAGCTCAAAGCAGCAACAGAACCAGAATGTGCTCTGAGTCCTTAACTAATGTTCCATCGATGGGCTTGGTGTACAGGGACACACTCTACGGGCGTCCCACAGAGGAAGATATTGTACCAGATTCGTTTCTGTTTGTTGCCAGAGGACACGATCGTGACCCTCTTCTTTCCAGAGCAGCACAGAGCTTTCCCGCGTCCTGTGCTCCCTGGACGTGCGTGTGGAACACGGACACGCGGCTGCACCGTGTCCAGAGCGGAGACACCGGCACCGTCCCAAGCTGGTGACGAGTGCAGGGGCAGGACGCAGCCCTGCAAGCAGCTCTGCAGGGAGCCGGGAAGCTCCCAGCGCTCCGGCACTTGCAGCCCAGACTCCTTTCCGGCAAGGGGAATATTCACTGCATTCCCCAGAACCGAACGTGTGACGTGTAATAAAGTGACATCTTTAGGCAGGCATGAAATACCAACAAAACTAAATCTCTGAAGTGGCAGTAGGGGTTGCCCTGTCTCCTGGAGATCAGAAATATGAAGAAGTGGAACACTAAAAGGTGGAAAGAAAATGGGAGCAAATTTCCTTCCCAAAGATATGCCAAGGCACAATCATAATTGCATCCATAGCAGTCAGCCCCCATCTTCTTTATAGCACTAGGGAACCTACAGCTTGAAGCCTCTCCGGGCACCCCGGGAATGTGCGGGGCTAACAAGGAGCGCCTCCACAGCAAGGACGTGCTGCAGGGAGGTGCCGCAAGGAGGTGCCGCAGGGAGCTGGGGGTTTCCAGCTGCTCGGTGGTTAGCTGGTTCTCACTCTGCGAGCGCCCTCAAGATGCTGGTCCCTCTCCGTGGGGACAGAAGAGGGGCAGCTACAACCATGAGGGGCGTTATCTTGCACTAGATATAACATGTAACTGGGAGAGAAAACACAGGAGTAGGATCACACCTGCGCAGAGATCTTGTTCGAGAACAGCACAAACAACAGCACTCGTGCAAAACTTTTACTAAGTGGTATCTTAGATATATTGATGTTTACATAGCAGCTGATCCCACAGGCTCACTGGCATAAACACACAGGAGAGAAGATGTTCTCCAGTGGCCTGTGTTACACACCAAGTCCAAGACTGTGCAGATATGAGTACAGAACTGCAGGAAATCCAGGCAGGTGGCTTAGGTTGTCTCCAAAGCCTTCACCTGGTGCTCATTCTTACCTAGCTGGGTCCTAGAGTCAGCTCCTTCTCTGCTGCTGGCATCAGCATCAGGATGGCTTCAAACCAACGTCGTCAGGCAAAGACCCCAAGTTATCCCACCCATCAGGTCAGGAGTCACTGTCACTGCTGGGTGTCCCCCAGAGGAGCCTCCGCAGCTGGGGCCACTGTTACTCGATGCTCCGAAGCAACGAAGTCTCCGCTCTCTTACTTTCCTGGGCGCCGGGCACTGTTTTCCTCACAGCTGCCGAGTTTGGCAGGGTTTTGCTTTTTGTGGCCGTTGGCTTCCTTTGCTTCTGGTGAGTGGATTGGAGAGATTTCAACCCCAGCATCTCACAGTACTTATTGCACTGGTGAAGGACTTTGAACTGCTCGATGAAGGAAACGGAGCAGTTGCCTTTGAAACCTTTGTATCTGTAGCAAGGAAGACAAAAGCAAAGCCAAATGGAACTTGAGGACTCACTGTGAGCACAGGGAGGTGGAGTACGGCTGTGCCTCATAAGTGACTTGGAAACATGAAGCAGGGCTTTCCACTCGTGCTGTGCTGAGGAGCAGCAGCTCTACTCACAGATAGTCAAACTGAGCCACTGAGAGGGGACAGGGCAGCCGCTCGGCTGCCAGCAGCCGGGGCACCTGCAAGGCTTAGAGCCGGGTCTGTCCTTTCCAGGGCTGGTTCGGCCACGGCGGGGACAGGGGCAGCAGGGCTGGCTCAGGACGGTGCCTGGAGCTCTGCAGAGGGGCAGGCGGGACTGCAGCCCCGTCCCCAGCCCGTTCCTGCAGCGCCCGACGCCGCACGCGGAGCAGCACCGGGCGCCGCCGGAGCGCCCGCCCGCGCTCGGCGGCTCCTTCAAGCACACACTGACCGCGACGGCAGACGCCAGCGGAGCAGAGCAGCACCGCCAGCAAGGGCAGCCGCTCCGCCTGAGGCGTTCTCATTAATTTGGCATGAATATTCAATGAACTGCTGGGCCTTTGTGGAAACACAGGCCAAATCCGCAGTGGGCGCCCGTGGCAACAGATTATGCAGGCAGCTGTTGTTCAAACACCTCTCAGCGCCGCGAGGTGTCCCTGCTGGAGCCGCAGCTGCAGGTACCGCGGAGGCGCCCGCAGCATCTCGGCGGCCGGCGAGGCTCTGCAGGGCCCTCCGGAGCGCCCGCTCCCTGCGAAACCCTCCGTTTGTGCCGCAGGGCCGAGCGAGAGGCCTCGCTGCCCCTGCAGCCGCTGTGGGAGCGCTCTCGGCAGCCAGCGCGAACCATAACCATCAGCAATCTCCATGGCTATGTGCTCAGTGAGAGGCTTCACTGCGGTGGCTGACGGCTAATTTGCGGATGTAAAATGACCGCACCATCTTCCTCTTGCTCTCTCTGCATTTTTTTTTTTCCAGGTAACCATTATGTAGCAGCTAATGGAAATTTCTGCATGCATTCTTCCCTGTTACAGGAAGTTCCAGTACTATGAAATACGATATTATTCATTTAGTTGTGGAAGTTATCTTGGCATGAAAAATTTCACAAAAAAAGCCCCCTTCTATTGTGAACTTAAGGGAAGTCTGTGTCAGCTGCGTTAGTAATTCTTCCAGACAGGAATATTTCTGAGCAACCTGTTCTGGTGCGGTAACACCAGCTACGGGTCCTCCAGAACTTACCAGAATAAAGGACAACCTAAACTCCTTAGCTCAGGCACAATTTTTTCTAAGGGATCTTTGGGTCCTGGTTCCTTAACTTAAGGGGACACTGCTGGATCCCAGCGCGCGTTCCTATGGGGCGGGAAGTGCTGATAGCAACTGCAAATCTGTGGAAAATCAAAATCTCTCGAGTGGAATGTCTATAAAGCTGCACACTGGAGATCAGCGGTCAGACTAGAAACGATGGATTTAACTTAGTTATTGGCTAGCACGGTATGTAAGCTAATTGAAGAACAAATATTAATAATGATATAAATTGTTTTCCTGTCTGTATTTGGTATCTGTCGCTTCCTGCGTGTATTTGAAGGAGCATCTAAAGAAGGCGCAGAGACAGCACCGTGCTCAGGATCTGCTTGGATAGACATTTGAACGAACACTGGAATGCTTTGCCACCAGGCTGCAGTTTGGGGATCCAGCAAAGGCCAAGAACATTTTCAGTGAGGAGAGAACAGCGTTAAGTGTGCTGGGAGCAAACCAGAGCGCAGGACATGGTGTTAACAGTGGGTTATTTTCCTTTCGCCTGCTCTGCTCATGAATGGGGCCCCCTCGTCTCCGTTCTCCGGAGGCCGCGGGGGCTCCGCTGCGGTGCTCCCGCCCGCGGGCCAGCCGGCCCCGGCTCCAGGCAGGCAGCTCCGGGCCCCTCGCGGCCCAGGAAACGGCTGCCCGGGAGCAGCCCAGGGCCGGGCGCGCGGGGCTCCCCGCCGTGCGCCTCGCTCGTCACCGCCAGGTGCTGATTCACGGATCAAACCACCGCCGGATAAACCCGTTCCTCTGAACTCCTCTCCCACGCGTGGGTAGCTGCGGGTGGGCGCACACCAAGCCTTGTCGGCCTGGGGGGCCAAGGGGGAAATGTCCAATTCAGCTCCAGGGTCCAAGTGCCCCCAGCCTCCTGCTGCCCCGCGGGCCAGCTCAGACCCCGAACCCAGCGCGCGGATCCGCACGGGGGAACAGCGGTGCTGCCCGTCGCGGTGCTGCCCGTCGCGGTGCCACGGGCGCCCCTCGCAGCGGCACGGCAGGGACACCCGTCACAGCGGTGACACGGCAGGGACACCCATCACAGCGGCACGGGGGGGACACCCCTCGCAATGGCACTGCGGGGACACCCGTCCCAGCGGCGGCACCGCGGGGACACCCGTCACGGTGGCACCGCGGGGACACCCCTCACAATGGCACAGGTTGGACACCCCTCGCAGCGGCACAGCAGGGACACCCATCACAGCGGTGGCACAACAGGGACACCCCTCGCAATGGCACAGCAGGGACACCCGTCACGGTGGCACCCCGGGGACACCCCTCGCAATGGCACAGGTTGGACACCCCTCGCAGCGGCACGGCAGGGACACCCGTCACGGCGGCACCGCGGGGACACCCATCACAGCGGCACAGCAGGGACACCCGTCACGGCGGCACCGCGGGGACACCCGTCACGGCGGCACCGCGGGGACACCCATCACAGCGGCACCGCAGGGCCCCCCGTCACGGCGGCACCGCGGGGACACCCGTCCCGGCGGCCCCGCGGGGCCACCCG
>JAWLRI010000527.1:252510-263715 GCA_034781795.1 Crypturellus tataupa | reverse complement strand
CCCGGCGCTCGTTCCCGCGTCCCCCGCTCCGCGCGGCTGCCCCGGCCCCCGCGCCGGTTCCGCGATTCCGGTCGGACTTCGCCCCCCGGTGGCGGAGCCGTGCGGCGGCTGCTGCGGCTCCTCCGCGCGCCTGACAGACACGGGAAAGGCCAGGACCCCTCCGAGAGCGCCAATCGCTGCAGATACCAACCTGCCCGCAGCCCCCACGGGAAGCAGAGCTAAAATAGCGACCCGGGCACGTACCGCTCCCTCGGGAATGCCCGTGCGGAGCTGGAATGTGGAAGGAAAGATGGGCGGCCCTGAGCAATGCTGGACGTGCATACACACCTTCAGTACGTGCTGCTCCGCGTGCATGGTTTGCATAAACACTGGGGGGAAACAGCGGTCCTGAGTAACCGCTGCCATTGCCGCGCTGGCCCTGTCGCCGCGGCCGGGGCGGCCGCACGGCGAGCACGGGCGCCCCGGGCTCCCCGTCCCGTGCCCTTCCTTTCCCCAGTCACGGGTTTCGTGTCAGGTAAGTTCCCATTTTACATAGTTCCCGTTTCGATCAGAAAAGCATGAGTGTTCTGACATCAAGTGTTTAATAACTGAAAAGGTATCGTGAAGTTTTTCTCTTCCTACACAACCGGGATACAGAAGAATTCACATCCAGCACAAAGACCGAGTATATGTGATCAGCTCGGTCGTTTTTTCTGTCACGAGAGAATAAGAATTCAATGCTCGTAACCAGGCGGTTAGCTGGAGAGCCAGGTGGGACACCACAAACCAGAGCAGTGACGATACCGACACTGGCGCTCGTGCGCACCGCGGCGTGGGAGCCTGACACAGCGTCACGAGAAAACGTGTTCAGGGAAAGGGGGACCGAAGAAGTACTTGCATTCAAAAAATGTAGCTGCTCAGATCAGAGAGGTCAGTTACTAAACGCTCTGCGACGGCATACAACTGGTGAAAGGAAATGTAGTGCTATATGACCCATTAACTCGCTAGAACGACACCATCGGGGAAGACAACTTAGCGTGTTTCAGATAAGCGTTAGATCTCCAAAAAAGGTTGTGTTCACAAATAATAACAAGGTGGCTCTGCGATACTCCTGCACGCAGCCCTGTTCACCATCGGTGCTCGCAGGTCTCTCTAAGCGCCTGGGGTAACTGAGCAGCAATGGGCAGAGCCAGCCGACTGCTCCTCTGCGCACGGATAACCCAGGAGGGCAGAAAGCAGCTTTCTGACCCTTTAAAATACTCCTCTGCAGGTACGCAGGGCAGTACCAGAACTGCCACAAGAATTCTGGGTGCAAAAACTCCTAGTTCTGGCAAATCTTCCAGCAATCTGAATGGAGCCACGATTCCGTGTGGTGATACCACTCCTGAAGCACAGGATTTACTTACTTACAATCAGCAGAAATGAAAGAAAGAATGATAAAGGCGTAACGTGAAAGCCCCATCCTCTCTAGCTGATGCACCCCCAAGTAACAGGTTTTGTAAGCCACCTGCGACCTGGTTTCACTCTTGAGACAATTGTTTTAAAGGAGGCAAAAAGGAAAAGCAAAGCAAAATCCACAGTATATCCCCTTCTAGAATTAAACGAACGTGTTTCCCTTCCATAAATAGGAATAAAAAGGAATTAAATAAAGTCATCTGAAGACTGTTTTTTCCACAGCTAAACCAAAACAGGTTTCCAGTGCCCCCTTCCCCGCCGTATTTCCCCTGCGAAGCGCCTGGTGCTGAAGCAAAGCCACGCGTTGAGAAATGATGCTTCACTCACCCCTTGGTCGGTGTTGCTATGCCAACGTCCGTTAGCTTCATTCCCACACCTAGGAGCAAGGAAAGAGAGAGCTGCGTCACACTAGCATTTCCAAGGATGTCTTCAGATTTGAGAGACATGGATAGAGATGTTAAAATACTTATTGATTCATGGTTTTTGTTTTGTCACCATTTTCACAGAATATTTTAACGTATCTCAATTAAGAATAGGATATTTGTGCTCTGTATCACTAACAATTTGCAGAAGTCAGTCTCATTACACTAAGTAACAGAGAGCAAGAGAGCAAAATATATCCTCTGTGCTGGATAGCCCCGGGTCGGGGATGTTACTGATGACTGCATTTTAAGAGAACTTCCATAATCTTTGTATATGCCATGCAATGGGTACCGTTATTTACGGTTATTTACGAGGTCTGTGGTTTTACCTGCTTTGAAAACTTGGACCACTATATATATCAATGAGAGAGTCTGCTTTGCTAATCAACCTGATTAATCAACCTTCGATTTACTCTTCTGGGGGATGATTTGAAAACATTCTCCATCGAGCGTTCCCAAACACTTCTATTTTAGCTTGTCCTTTATGCATTTGCTGCAATGGCAAAAGTCAGCCCTGCAGGCCGTGTTGTCCTCCTCGCTGCCTGCGCCCGGGCGCCTCACCTTGCAGGTCCGTGACGAGCAGGCTGCCGTTGGTCCTCTCGTACACCCAGTGCTGGAAGGTGCAGCACTTCTGGCCGGCCTCCGAGTCCCTCCGCAGGAAATTGATCTCCTTGCCGTCCTTGACCGAGTACTTCACAAATTCCCCGACCAGCTCCTCCTCCACCGTGGCATAGGGGATGTTGTTTGCAGGGCGATGCACAAGAAAAATAGGAATGATCCTGAAATCAAGGGATAAAAACTCCTAAACCCCACTGAGCTCTGTCAGCAAAGAAGCAAGAAAGAGACCGTTTGGCCAGTGACTCCAGAGACTCCAGTTACCAAGTCTAAACCAAGCTGGGACACATCCGAGTAGGATTCTCATCTTCTAGGTAGCTCCAGAACATAATCATCTTCTGTTCTATGTCTAAACCTACATTTTTTAGAGTGATTTCTAACACTGTCCTAACATGTTCCCTAACCTACGCACAATACAAGTCACTGGCTCTTTTGAGTATTAATTGCTTAGGGTTTTAACTGCTCGGTTAGGCTCATATATGACTCGGTCTTTCCGAGGTTTTAGGCACCTGCAAATGTTATCCACTGCCAAAAAGCTCACAGGTCTAAATGGAGGATTTTACTGAAAATACAAAACAACTACATTGTAGTTTTAAGTATGTAAGAGGAAACAAAAAGGTCTCTAAAGAGATCACAAGGATGTTCACAACCAACTGGCTAAGGGAAGATCTGGAATCTGAAGTTTCTTGAACTCTGTCAATTTTTGGATCCAGGTTAGAAGACTTCAGTTACTTCTGAATGAAACTTTCATGTACCTGCAAATTGGACAAAATTCACCTGTTTTCTTCCCTTAGAAATTGAGCTAGTCTATCAAGAAAGACTTGGAAAGTTTTCTAGGAATTGAGGGTAGGCCCATTTATGACTAAAGATGCACCCTGCCAAAAAGTATGCATCCAAAGTAAAAAAAAAAGTGTGAATTTTGCTGAGAGTTTCAGGGTCTACCCTGAGATAACGTGACGTGAGGGTGTCAACGGCCTGGCAGGAAGCACCGGTCCCACAGGCACCGGGTAGCAGGGGCTCCGCGGTCAGCAGGGCCCCGGCTGCCCAGAAAGCAGGGGCTGCCTCGGCAGGCTCCTCTCCCCTCCCCTGTCCCCTGCGCGTTGTCACAGCCCATCGCTGTGTTGTACCAGCCGGCTCACAAGAGCTCCGGAACAGCCTCAGAAAGGGCAGAAGTGTCTGCTACCACTGCTGCAGGAACCAGGCTTCCCGGGCCTCTTTCCTTGCGGTTTTCTCTCCTACGGCAGCACCGCCGGCGGGGGGACACACTGACACGAGAGAGACGGCCCCGCAAACAGCAGCCACGAGTGAGCAGAGGGGCCGTCCTGCACGTACGGGGTGTCTAGACTTAGCCATGGACCGAGAACCATGTACGACCCCAACACGTATGAACCATGTATGACCCCCGCATTCCAGTCCTCTTCACAGAGCAGCTTTGCAGGCATCACCAGCCCGTTCCCGGCTGCGGTACTGCACCATCGCGGTCCCTGCAGCCACCGTTAACGCTGCTACCCAAGGCCGTTAGACCAGCAGAGCTGGTCAACAACCAGTGCGTGTCCCAGCGCTTTTCTACCGCTAAACTAACCTGCCCGTTCAAGGGATGGTAGCACCTTAGCGCTACCAGTATCACTCAAGTTACCAGTTTCACTATTAGACGAAGCTTTGTATTTGTATTGCCTTTATGAGCACTCACAGGAAACAGATGGGCCACGGGTCAATAAAGGTGTTAGTGGTGCTCCCCCGTGGAAATCCAACAGCAACTCTGAGACCACACAATCTCCCTGTGTCCCTGCTCTCTCTTCACAAATGTCTAGCTGCCATGGCTCTATCAGAGCACAGTGCTTTCCTTTCCTTATCTTTCTTGTATAGTCAAAAATGTGCAGATTGCCTAGGGCTGCAGCCTTAAAATTAGCACTTGAGAACATGGAGAGCCTTCCACTTGGTCAGGAAAGCCTATTTCCCTCATAAAATGTTGCAAGGAATATACCTTCATTTAATATAGTTAGGAAGGAATATATCTTCGTAAATATAGTTCTGCTCTGACAAGGAGTGGGTAGAAGAGAGGAATCCTGCCTGCGAGTGCTGAAACCCAGAGGCCGGGCGAGCCGTCCCACGCAACGCTGCCTGGGACGGAGCGAGCAGCTCCGCAGCCTCCTCCGCGCGGACCCATCCGCACACAGACCCCGCAGACAGGAAATCTGCAGGAAATCTCCAGAAGGAAGCCCGACTCCCAAAAATAGTTACCCAAAATAACTCACCACGTCTCTGCCACTATTTCCAGTCCTGAACAGGTTTCTTTAAGGAAACATTCTGGAGGTTGAATTTTAAGTGCTGCCGACACGATTTACTTGGAAAATCTTTATAAGCATCAGCTGTAAAGCAGCACAGCCCACGTTTTACTGCATAACTACAAAGCTCCCACTGAGCAATCCTGTGAAACGCAGTTCTGAGAATACGGTATCCCTGAGCATCCGTGTGTGTGAACTCCTTTTTGCTACTGCCTTTTTCCTCTTCCAGTGTCACCAAAGTGCCAACTCTACGGAAGCGCCGCGAAGCAAGCGGAGCGCAGAGCGGCCGTGCGGGTGCGCCCAGCGCACAGAGCGCGTCCCGGCGGAACCGCTCCCGCCTGCTGCTGTGGGAAAGGGCTGCCACTGAGTGGCAGGGGTAGGAACTCTCCCACGTAGCAAAGAGGGGAAGATACAGTGCAGAAAACAAAAGCACGTGCTGTGTTTGATTAGCAAAAGCCTAGTTGGCCTTCTGCAGTGTGAGTCAAGGCATTAACATATTTAACCGTGGAGGGATCCCCAGGACAACGCACTAGCAGTTTCTACGGAGGCTGCTGGGAACAGCTGCTTCTAACCTTTCTCCAGGGATACAGCACAGCTGAGAAGATCTTGTGTCATCCAGAGGAGATGCAGATTTAGTCTGCTGTCAAGCATGCAGGTCTTACCCGTGAAGCAAGGCAGGAGGAATTTCAATCATCCTTTGCAAATTCAACTCTACACAGTAGCCTGACACCAGAACAGCAAATCCTTTGAAAAAGATCCCTTACCAACCCCTCACGGCGTCACTTCCCAGCCTCGGGGACAGAGGTGAGTCTGCACTCAGCTACTGGCCTGAGGTACTCATATGTGAGAAATGGAAGACCTCTGAGACGAAGGAAAACCATCTTTTGGACAATCCAGAACCAGAGCCAAGCATTCTGGCTTCAGCCTTCCCTGCTAATAAAACTTGCCTAAGAAGTGATTCATACCAACTTCAGAAGGAGCACGATTTCTCTCAAGATTTTTTTTTAATGGAAATTTGAAAGGCCTGACTTATCTCCTGCCTACGTGATACCTATCCTAGGTGATACTAGTAGTATCTGTTCTTACTTTAATATGAATAATTTACTCTCAACTTATATCAGAATCAGGACTTTTGCTCTTCCATCTCCGCTACTTACTCTTTACTGCTCTTTCTCTTTTTCTAATAAAAATGGTTTTGTTCTCTAGAAATCAGCCCTAGCAGTCAGTGGGCAGGTGCCAAGGATAACATACACACATGTATACACACATGTGTGGATATACGTGGTGTGTGTGCACATGTACTCACTCTGGTACTTCCCCAAAGCCCTCCAAAGGTTCCGCTTCTGCTGCATAGATCTTCGCATACTCTCTTGCCGTATTTTGGACGTAGCACTCCTGCATTCAAACAGATATGCCTATGGAATAGCACTCCGGGCATTCAACGTCCCGGCTGCTGGAACGCTTGAGAGCCGGCCCTGCCCCGCGGCCCGCGCGTGGCGACGAGGGCCCTCACCTGCAGCGCCAGCTTGTAGTTCTTCTGCACCAGGTCGTGCTGGCTGCGGGTGCCGTACATGATGGCGCTGTGCACCTTGAGCACGCACGCGTGGCCGGGGCCGAAGAGCGGCACGAGGCCGCGCAGCACGCGGCTGCGGAAGGCCTTGCGGTGCATGCCCTCGCCGAAGTGCAGCTCCTCCGTGGCGATGGCGCCGCGCAGGTTCCCACCGAAGTAGCTGTCGCTGATGGAATCCTCGCGGAACATGAGCTGCATGAATTCGATTTCCTCCAGACCTGAAACACAAGGCCACTGTGGTCCTACCACCCTTCCCTGGCAAAGGGGGGGACACGGGAGGATAACTGAGTTCTCCTCTGCGGATTAATGAGCAGGCTTTCAGGAAATGCAGCACTTCGCTTGTGTTAGGATGCTGCTGGGATTCTGCCCCCTCCACACGGCTGTTTGTCTGTATGGCCTGAAGTCAGCATGGAGAAAGGGGGCAGTTCACGTTCATACAGCAAGAATACAGAAAAAAATGGAGGAAAAGGTCACAAAAGCTGTTCTAAAACCTATTAATGCCAGTGTAAACCGCAGCTTCAAATGACCATGAGGCTGAATGGGAGCTGGTGAGAACTGAGGGAACAGAGATCTTCCCAACTGTGTTTTGGGAAGACAGAGACAGTAACAAAGCTAATGTGCAGCCGCGTGCGCAGATATGAACCTAGGAGTGAAATGCAGCTCTGCGCCCAGTTTGCACACGGTAATTTCGGAAAGCTGCTCTGCGGTTACCCCGGCTGCTGCCACTGCCAGGGCTCGTCTCCGCTTTCGGCTTGGAAGCCCTTCGGGGGGGGATGCTGCCAATATGTGTTTTTAAAGGCGCTCGGCTGAGCCCCAGGTCCTCTCCCAACGCTGCACAATGAAAACACTCCCCAGCGCACACCGCGCTCGCCAGAGCCGCTCCAGGCTGCAGACCTGCTCGGTAAAGTGCTCACCCCTCCGCAGTCTGGCAAGCACCAGCGTAAGCACCAGTTCATTGGAAAAGGCAGAAGAAAAACTTAAGATTTTAATTTTGTACGTGATTTTCAATCAGAACCACATTTCTATAAATTACCATGCCAAATTCATTCATTGAGCAACTGCAGAAATTTGAAGTATCTTTAAGATCTGGATAATTTTCTACTGTAAGCTTTTTCTAATCCCTACGCGTGGGTTTTTAAGGTACCACTAGCATAAGCATGTGTGCCTAAAGTTGTCACAGCTGAAATCAAGTAAAATTATGGATTTCACAACTTCAAATTATCACTGAAATATGAATGGACCAAAAATAAAGGGATGAAAAGAACTAGTTAAGTGCTGAGAGAAAAATGAAGTAAAAAATTCTGACTACATTTCAAGTCTTCTTCCTTTAAATTCATCCTCCAAACTTCAAAGGAAAAGATAAGCAGGAACAGTAAAGGTGTACATCACACAATAATGAATTCTTTTCACTTCCCTTTCATAGTAATCTCCGGTTTAGACTACATAAATGACTCTTTGAAGCACAGAGCAAACAGCTCAAGTAAAAAGCTAGAATTAGAACACTCTTTCCTTCCACCTACAATTCTCTGTTGATCAGAAGTTACACAGTGCTGCTAAACGCAAAGTCCTGTCTATTTTCAAGATGAACTAAATGTTTCGTTTTATTCGTGAAGAAAAAGAAAGAAAACTCCACTGGCTGAATGAAGCACTTGGCGAGTACAGCGTGTTCAGAAACGATAAACCAGTCTGCAAGGAGCTATCTTTAGCTGCAGCACAGCGAGACGTGCCGAGGGCGGCTGGCGACGAGCTAACACGCGGGTCTGCTCCCAGCGCGGTGTCTGCCCCTCCTTGGGCGCGCAGGGACGCCGTGCAGCGCCCGCGGGGCCAGCGCACGGGCCGGGGCGTCTGCACTGCCCCGGGCGCTGCACGACGCGCCGCTGCAGCCAGCGGGCAGGACGCTGCGCGGCCGGGCTCAAAGCAGCAGCCCGTTCCAGCAGGCACGACACAACAGAGCCAGCCTGCAGGAGCAGGTTCCACCCGCGAAACCCTCGTGAATGAGAAGGGAACTTTGTCTTTGACGGCACAGTAAAGCTTAGTGCGAAAAAGGGAAGGATATCTAGGAAAAATACAGCACTGAGTCAGCAGCTTTGAAGGATTCGCATAGTTTCCCCTGGGGTAATTGTGAAAAGGTCACTGAGCTCGTAGCCAGTCGATCTTTGAGGCATTCCCATCATTGGGCTTGTGCTTGTAAACAAAATGTGATGACATACTACAGCTGCAATGCAGAGGTGAATATCTCCAGGATTTATAGGAGTCAAAGATCCAAACCCAGATCTGAAACAGACTCGGTATTTCTTAAGCAGCTCTCCTCCCCTGAAGCTTATCGTTTGTTCAAAGTATAAATGCACCTCGTGTAGACAAAGCAAAAGACTCGTGTTTTCAGAACTGCCTGGAAATGTAGCAGCTGCTAAAACATGTGGTTCTACTGCACCTGGCTGCGTGAAAAACAGTGCAATAACCACAGGGCATTGCAAGGGCAGTGCCAGCTTTGTGAGTGCACAGATTTCATCTGAGAGAAACCGCCTTTGAAAAAAACATGTCAGAAAATATTTTCTTAGTTCTGGAGCACCCAGAACATGTTGCGAGCATGAAGATGGAGCTGAGACACCCAAGGGGCGCCCAGGGCGGCACACAGAGCTGCTGGTGCCTCCTCAGCAGCAGGAGGCTGAGCAGGGAGACGCTGCCCAGCGCGACGGGCGAGCTGGTGCCGCAGACACAGACAGGGCTGAGGGACCCAGCGCCTCCCCTGCCTCGCTCCGAGTACGAACCCTGTCTCCTGAGTTCTGTACCCAGTGACACGGGTCAAGGAGGACAAAAACCAGCAGTGGGTGAGGATTGGTGTGTGTGTCTGTTCACCTTCCTCATTTAGCGTGTTCAGGCTTCCATGACTGAAATGCTCCTCACTTGCTCCAGGGGAAACAGACCATCTTTAGGACCATCTCTGATACAGCAAACGTGTTCACCTGCTTTTGCAATGGAAATAAACTACCCTGGGTCAAATTCACCAAGATGATGCAGCTGCTTAGTAGTTCCTTGGTAACACTGAACAACCATAAATCCAGTTCAGCTGGATGGTAAAAATAAGACTTGAACATAGTTTGTATCAGCAAATCAAAACCTCAGTCATGAATCTGGTCCTTTAGGTTCTGAAGGCTGCTAACATCTGCTGAAAATAGCACTAATCATTTTAGTCATATTTTTCTATCCATTTTACCATTTGGAAACTAAAAAGAACAAAGATTTAAGCATACATTTAAGCAAATGTGTACTCACCCTCTAAATTATGAAAACTTGAGAGATGTTCCAAAACTACACGGAAACAAAAAGAAACAAATGTTGTAGCCAAAAATAAATAAATAAAATAATAAAAAAGACTAGAAACTGCCATTATTATCATTATCTCTTAAAATTATAAATGGGGTTTTACCTTCAGAAGTCAGATTAAATTCAGCAGTCACCTTCCCATAAATATTCTTCAAACAGCAATAATACATTCCCTGGTCTTTGCTACTAGCTTTAGCTATTGCCAAAGAGATGGGAGAGTCATCCTGGGCACTGGAACAGAAGATGTTGATTTTTCACATTAATAGTTTTAAAATATCTTTCCTGATTATTCCATACATTTCTCCTTCTGGCCCTGGAATTTCTGTACATCACTGCAAAGACTGATTTAAATGTGATATGAGTAGGAAGGTATTTCATTCCACTTCAATAAGAAGCATTCAGTCTATTAAGTGTTGCATAACAAGTGTTCCTTCTATATCCTAAAAGAAAAATATATCTATCACATACACATAAGGATTATTAAATCACACCAGAAGGCATTCTAATATCCATATGAAAATCACAGGGGAATATGCAAGGTACGAAGAGATTAAAAAGCCTTGTGTGCTGTCCTCAGTTCGGAGTGAAACCCCAGGACACAGGATGGACGCTTTCCTGCTGTAGGATGTTTGGAATAACTCCGCACGGGGACCCTCGGGACAGCTCGACAGCAGCAGGAAGCAGAGCTTCCCGGGACTGGGAGCAGCAGGCAGCGCTGCTGGATAACGCGGAGGCAGCGCTCGGCTCTGCGCGAGCCGGGCGGGCTGTAGCGGAGTGTAGGCTTGGCCTTAGGCGTAGGCTTGGCCTTAGGCGCAGGCTTGGGCTTAGGCGCAGGTTTGGCCTTAGGCGTAGGCTTGGGCTTAGGCGTAGGCTTGGCCTTAGGCGCAGGCTTGGGCTTAGGCGTAGGTTTGGCCTTAGGCGTAGGCTTGGGCTTAGGCGTAGGCTTGGCCTAAGGTGTAGGTTTGGCCTTAGGCGTAGGCTTGGCCTTAGGCATAGGCTTGTAATTAGGCGTAGACTTGGCCTTAGGCGTAGGTTTGGGCTTAGGCGTAGGCTTGGCCTTAGGCACAGGCTTGGCCTTAGGCGCAGGCTTGGCCTTAGGCGCAGGCTTGGCCTTAGGCGAAGGCTTAGCCTTAGGCGCAGGCTTGGCCTTAGGCGCAGGCTTGGACTTAGGCGTAGGCTTGGGCTTAGGCGTAGGTTTGGCCTTAGGCACAGGCTTGGAATTAGGTGTAGGTTTGGCCTTAGGCGTAGGCTTGGCCTTAGGCGCAGGCTTGGAATTAGGCGTAGGTTTGGCCTTAGGTGTAGGCTTGGTCTTAGGCGTAGGCTTGGCCTTAGGCGCAGGCTTGGAATTAGGTGTAGGCTTGGCCTTAGGCGTAGGCTTGGCCTTAGGCGTAGGTTTGGCCTTAGGCGCAGGTTTGGCCTTAGGCGTAGGTTTGGCCTTAGGCACAGGTTTGGCCTTAGGCGTAGGTTTGGCCTTAGGCGCAGGCTTGGCCTTAGGCGTATCCTCCCGCGCGCAGCCCTGCGCCCGCCCGCTCACGGTCCCGCTCCCCGGCGGTGC
>JAWLRI010000527.1:238418-249136 GCA_034781795.1 Crypturellus tataupa | reverse complement strand
GGCCCTCGCTGATTCCTCGGCCGTCCCGCGTGGCCCGGGGACGCGCCGTCCGCGCGCGCGGTTGAGGAGCAGGGCTCAGCTCCGCCGGGAGCGGGCTGCTCGCGGCAGTACTGCTCATTCCCCAGAGCAGCCGGCGGCACGTTAACCAACCCGCTTGCTGCACTCCCTGGTGCCACTTGTTGTCCAGTTTTATCAGCGCTCTGAGGAGACCCAGCAGACTGAACTGGATGTTCAGCACGAGGCAGCTCGCTGGAAGAGATCAGGTCAAGACAGGACTGCTGAAGGGCGCTATTCTCAAGCTGCTCCCGAGCCCCAGAGCTGAGCAAAGCAGGCAGAGGAGGCTTGACCGCAGCTCCGTCTCCGTTACCCTCCTCAGCTCTTCGAACTTCTTCTTTCCCCTGCAATACTGCTTCATCCTTGTTCTTTTGGGCTATGCTATGGAATTGACCTTGCAATGCTCCGGGAAATAATTCCAGTTTATTCCAATTTTCATCCGCTTGGACTGCAGTTTGCGTGGATCCTGTCTGTGCGTGGCCGCCTGTGCTGGAGCACCCCACGGCTGACGCAGTGCTACTAGGGCCCTGCGAGCGGCCCGGGGGTGCAAGGACGGGCGATGTCCCCGTGACGGTCAGTGGCTGGACACCCACCTGATCCCTGGTGTCTCCATCCTGCTCGTGTGCGGCGCTGGGGCGCTCAGTCCGAGCCCTCGCGGGCCGTGCGGTGCTCAGCGGGGCCGCGCTCCCAGACGCACTCGTGTGACTCTGTGAAGAGTTTGTTTGGAGCACTTCAGGAGGCTGGAAAGTCTGGTCAACAAAAAGTGCCTCTTGTTCTGCTGTTCTGCAGGGGGAAACTGCAGGCTGGTGCTCTGAAACACGCTGAACTCCTGCGCCACGGGAAGCGCCAGCCTTCTGTTCACTGCGTTCAACTTTGGGCACCTCTACCAAAAAATCAGTTAAAAATGGATCCTCATTACATGGAATGAATGACTCTTCGTGCTTTTCTATCTCTGTCACTTGCTGTATGTTTTGGGGCAGGTTCTTACCTGTTCTGGTTTCAGGAGTCTCACTTAAATCGGGCCATTGCATTAGGCAACTGCAATTCTGTGTATTAGAAGCGACTTGAAAATCTTTACAGTCATTTTTTGAAAGATGGTAACAGTCAGAGCTTATGTCACTCTGGGCGTTCAAGTCTGAGTGATTTCCTTTTCCCTGTAAATTCTCTTCGGTACTTTTAGGTACAGCCTCAACAGAAAGGTGTTCCTCATGTGCAAACTGACTGGCATTTTCATCACAGTAATTTCTGGGGAAAAAGTCCTTCTGTTCAGGGAAGTAAGCAAGTTCATTTCTTGATGAGCAAGAGTCTCCAGCACTAGAGTGTTCACCAGTATCTGCATCTGTACATTTAGTTGTAGTTTCATTTATCAAGGATATGTTCTGATCAGTATGAAGTAATTGTCCAACATCTGACATACAAGGGGGCTTTTCTGTGTCATATTCGAAATTCCTGCTCTGAGCCCTTTGGAGTCTTTGAGAACGCCCGTGGCAGGTCTGCAGGGCAGTGCTAGCAGGCTCCTGGGCGGCAGGCACCTCAGCGGATCCACCATCGCCAGTTAACATTGGATCTGGTTTTTGCTCCAAACACTTCTCTACATTTAATACACTGTTGGCTGAAATATGAATGGGTCGTGTTTTATTTCCAGCGCTAGAACCTCCATGTGCACCAACTGTTTCTACCTGCCGTGCAAAAGAAATGTTTCCTCTGCATGCACTGCCACCTGCCCCATCTGTTTTCAGGAGGATCCTAGAGACACCGCAATCTTCTTTCTCCGTTCTTTGTCTACTAGCTGGCTGTGTAAGAGGTTCCTCCTCTTCTCTTAAACTCAATGACACAGGGTGACCAGGACAAGCCTCCCGTACTAAGCTCAGTCCTGCGCCTTTGACATCCTTTGGCCTAATTTCTAAGCTTGTGATCCCCCGGTTTTCAAATGGGACTAGACAGTCTGAGTCAGCTTCAACAAGAAGCTTCCACAGCTTGTCGTGCACCGCCGATAAATCAGCATCTCCTTTGCACCCGGCTTCTCCGGATTCCCGGACTGTCTTGCCACCAGCTTCAAGCTGATATTCACCACGTGATACAACACGGAGAGCGTCTGTGTCATTGCTGCGATGTGAGTCAAAACTGCCCCTTTGCCCTCGCTCCCCTGGCTCATTGCATAGCTTTGCAGGAGACTGAAGTGCACGTAAATATTCCTGTCTGTCAGCAGCAGAGCCTGCATCCCATAAAGAACAAGCTGAAATGTCATTTGTTGACTTGCTGCCATTGCTAGCAATATAAATTCCTTGTTCCCAGAGGAATTGTTGCTGATGACTTTCACTCTTATGACCCGGATCGTGCTGTTCAGAGTACGTTGGTAAAGCTGCCTCTTGTGCTCGTAGTGCGTTTTCAGGACAGAGCATCTCCGATGCCGGCTCGGTGGTGACCGCGCTCTCACCAGGCACGAAGATGGCTTTCTCCTCTGTGTCAGGCTCCACGTATCGTCCTTCGTCATTCTGGGTAAAGTTATTAGCACTGGCATCTTGGCTCTGTAAAGAAGAAAAAAGCAAGAATTAGGACCCCTGCTCGACTGGATCCAAATGCAGAGGAATATAAATTTGATCAAAGAGAACACCAACGACCAATGATACAGTTCAGCCAGCTAAAACCACATAAATTTTAAAAAAATCAAAAAACAATGTCTATGCCTTGCAAAACTGACAGGCTCAGGTCCTACTGTACCCTAAAAATGGAGCATCATGAAAAAGCTGTGAAAAGAGCCAAAGACTCACTGAAATTTATTGTGTCAATACTGAGCCGCAGGGATAATGGAAAGAGAAGGAAAAAGCTCATAGAGAAGGGAAAGCACAGGGAAAGCAAGCGGAGGTGTGGGAGAGAGAGCGAGGGAAGGAAAACAAACGCGTCCGAGGTGCCTGAAACCCCCGACCAGAGGGAAAGGGGTAAAACCGGCTCCGGCACATCCCTGTCCCCAGCCGTTTCTAGACCCGCCTGTCTCCAGTACTCGTGATGAGCACACGAGGAACCATCACCTATTCAGCTCACGAGCGTCAGGGACTATCCAGGCAGCTCTTCACCTGGATGGAGCTATTCATCTCAGTTTGCTTTTTTGTTCAGTTTTCTGGGGTTTCCTGCCATACATTTTAACAGTTGCTTCAATTACTGGACCATCTGCTTGGCACAGGATGGTAACCAACTGCACAGAGCTTAGCTGTGTGACTGTGGCAGAACGAGCTGTCTTAATTTGTGTGTAACGAGCTGCCTGCTGCGCAAGGGCAGGCGGAAGAAGCGGCAGTCGCGTCCCTCTGATATAAAGCCTAGTTACAGTGAGTAACGGAGCGATGAAGACACAAGCAACCGGTCTGATAGCCGTGCACAAGGAACCTGGAAACAGGCACCCCAAAATCAGGGCCTGCTGTTTTACAAAGTCTTGTGCAGTCAGGACCCTCCCGGGGTTATTTTGCTCTGCTAACAAGACTCCCCATGTTCCGAAGCCTGACCAGAACTAAGGAAAAATGCAAAGCAAAGTACGTTCTGGAGAAACACCGCCACCTTCTTGCTCTGCTCTTCATTTTGCTGATGTACCTATATTACTGATGTACCTAATATTGCTGATGTACCTACATATTACACCCCAAGGATGCCCGGTGTGACCCAGTCCAGCTGTTTTACACAGCTGGATGAGTGTGTACCTCAAACACGGTAACTGATCAGCAAACACGCGATGCAAGCTCTGACATTTTCCCTTTTTCTCCTTCCCCTGCAGTTCCTCCTCCCCGGGATACATGACGTTATAGTAGAACTGACCTCCTGGCCTGACTCCTCAGTGTAAGTTCATTTTCAGATGTACGGATTTGCTAGACAGTCTCCTTTGTCATCCACCTTAGTTGTCAACACGTTACCTTTTCCTTTTCAATGGTTTTACTGCCATACTGTGCTAATAGCGTGATGAGTAAGTATGACAGATGTGTATGTTTAAATCAGGACTAGAGCAAAGACATAATTTCCCTAAAACATGTGTGTCTGGCTCTGAAAGCCCTTGACTTTCTTGTGGCAATAAAGAGAAATCTCTTTACGTTGGCAGGGTCTCCTGGCCCCCGCCTCAGGTTGTGTTACCTAGTACCCCTGTTCACTCCCCTTCCTCTCTGCCATTCGCAGTGGATCCCTCCGGTGCGAGTGGCAGTTTGTGAGCTAAAGGGTAAGTTCCTGCTGTGTCTCCCTGTGGCCCGGCCGGCTGGGCTCAGTTCAGTAGCATCACACGCTGCTCGGCGGTTGTCTTCCAGTAACACTGAATTAACGGGAATAGGGAATCTCGGGGCATTCCGAGCAGTGCTACAGAGCTGGGCTGTGCTCCAATGTGTGTTACTGCATCACGGAATCCCCAGGAATGCTGCGGGGAAAGCAGGGAGGGTTAACAATTAAGAGTGATCTAGAGGCATCCTGGTTCCAGGCTTGTGCCTGACAAAGTGACCCAGAGAAACATCCGTTACTTGTTTTATAAAGGTAAACATTGGTCTGGCGCAGCATGGCTGGTTTTCATTTTAAGCTTCTTTCATAATTTTTAGCAGGAAATTGCTTTGTCTGTGGGAAGTGCTGAATTTCCACTTTGAAATCTGAGATCTTCACTGACAGATAAGGGAGAATAGCACAGAAAACCCGACTGGGAGTTTAGGTAATTACCTTCATGAGTCACTGTCTGGGTTCTCTCGCAAAAGCAGCTAGAGAGGCCAGATCACACAGGACACTCGGCAATGGGAGCTGCTCAAGAGCCTGAGCAAAACGCCGGCAGTGCCAAATCCTGGCCACGTGAGAGCAGGCAGCATCTCCAGGTAACGCGACAGGGTTTGTTTGTGCAGGGAGTGAGAAACTGCCCCATCCCGTGCAAACACAATGACCTCAGCAGGCTCCAGGTAAGGCTATTCTGGCTCTCCTCTCCCTACAAAATTTAAGGGTAATTCACACACCGGGCCCTCACCAGATCAGCTGAACATTTCTAGTTTAGTTGATGAAATGAACACAAGAGGTTTATCCTCCGAACGAGAAGATGAATTCCCCCTCACTGTTTCTCACTATTTCTGAAGAGGAAATAGTGCAGGAAGGTACTTTTCCGCTATAGATAAAGCCTTCGTGTTACTTTCCATCCCTCTGCTAATACAAAGGACTGCAACAAAGCACACCCGAACATGGACAGCGAGCACAGGCTGCCTCTGGATGAGGACACCCTCGTGTTCACCGTGCTTGGAACTGCTCCTGGTTCACACTGCTCTCCTGCAGCAGCTCGATGGCTCTTTCTCTTTCCCTGTATGGACAAGGCCACCCAAATTCCTCTTTCCTAAAATAACACTCCGCATTAAGTGGCATGTCTGTACAGGATTAGCTAAAATAACTCAGTATCTGCACTTATTTCAACTGCTGTAGACAGGTGGAAGAAAAGACACGAGCTATATTTTATCCTGCAGATAAAATAAATGACAATAAATTTACTAAGATGTCTGCGGAAGAGGCAGGAGAGGAGGAGGTTCAGGAGGGCAACTATAGTATTTCAAGCACAGAAGCTGAGTTCTCTGCCTTTGCAAACAAAGCAGAGCTGACCGTGACGGGTCGGTGCTGCGAACCAGGCTGGGGTTTGCCAAGGAATGTTTCTCGCGTGTGTCCTAGGAGAGACCGGAGCCAGCTGCACGGTGCGGGTGAGCAGCAGGGCTGTCACCTGGCAGCCCTCGCGCGGATCCTATGGAGCGTCAGGAAAACCTCCATCTGAGAGGCAGAGCGAGGACGGAGCCGCCAGCACCTCCCTTTCCAGCAACTCGAGCAGCCTGCTGGACCCTCCTGCCGCGTCTGTGGCGCGTGGTGAACCTTGGGCACCGAGGCCCGCCAAGCACCGCACAGAGTCATTCTGACCCCAGGAGCAGTGAGTGAAACCTCCCACGGAGTGACGTGCTCCTGAGAAACGAGACCTGACTCCGCAGATCAGACTCAAAGCTGGAGGAGACTTGGATCTCACATTCCTACCGCTCAGGGAAGAAACACAGGCCAGCTTTTGTTTTCAGAATTTCAGCAAAAGCTTCACTCAGAGTGAGCGAAGGGAGATTGCCACAAATGGAGCAGGAATGCACATCTCATTTAAAATTAGAGCTGGTTTATAATCAGAAATCAGATAATCAGGAAGCCTTTATGTTTTCCAGCAATTATTCACTCAGATGGCAAGGCAGATGTGTGCTTTAATAACATTTGAATGAAAAACAAGACAACTATAAGCCAATAGGAAATGGTGTGATGGGTCTGCACAGCAACTCCGACTTACAACTGTTTTGGAACAAAAGTCCCCCTCATTCTGCACTCCCACCCTGGCACTAAATAGCTCCTATCTGACAGCTGTCCCATATGGAACCGTGTGCTGGTTTTCATTGAACTTCTCATGGAATCAGACGGAGCCGCCCCTCACAGCTGCCCCGCTGCCCCTCCGACCCTCTTCCTTCTGCTCCCGCTCGGCTCTGCAGCTCCGCAGGGCTGCCGCGCGGCCGGGCTGAGAGCCCGCGTGTCCGTGTTCCCCATGGGGCTCTGCTCCGCTCACCGCAGCCCGGGACAGCCCTGCTCCGGCGGGCAATATCTGGTTCCAATATCTGAATCTTTCGTTGCTTTATTTCTAAAAAGTAAAGCTCCGTTCACCTCCCTAGTATGAGCTCTCCGGACCAAATTCCCCTTCTTGCTGTAAACTCAGAGCAAACCTCTCTTGCTTTGTATTTCCAATAGCACAAGTGAATGACCCTTTTTTTTTTGAGTACAAACTAAAAAAAGTAAATCAAAATCTTCTTTGCTCACAATGGGGATTTGAGAAACCTCCTGGGTTGAAAGAGACATTCCTTGGATAAGACCTGTGCAGTAGCCTCAGTATCAGATTTCCCTATCCAGCTGTCCAGAGTCCCATTAGTGCCTCTCACTATTATCAGTCTCACTCTATAATTAGAACAGCCTATGGTTTATTTGGGCCTTTTTCAAACCCAGATTTCCCTCCCAGCAGTAGCTGTCATTCAGAAATGCATGAATAGTATCTTTCTTTCAGCGTAATTTGCATTTACATTATTTTGTGACAAACAGGAATGAAGCGCATTCAAAACAGCAGAGCAGCTCATTCGATGAGACGATAAACACGGCACCTACCCGGGACGAGACGCTCTCATCTGGCGCCTGGTTTTGCTCATGGAGGCCCCAGGTCCTTTTCCATTCCCAGTGACGGTCCTTATCTGCCTCTTCCCTTTGACACGGACCAGGCTGCCCCTGCGAGCTTTCCGGCTCCCCACGGATCCGCGCTGGAGCGGCACCTTCCTCGCCGCCTTCCCCAGCCTCGGCTGCAGGCTGAAACCATGCAGGTTGTCCCATGTTACTCACGTATCTGCAGAGCTCTTTAGGGTTCAACAACTTCAAAAGGTTTCTCCTTAGATTTTCTGCTAAGGTACACACAGCATGCCTGGATTTCTCCTCCGCCAAAGCTCTTCTCTCCTCCTCCAGTTGCAATGCGCGGTCACCTGGCAGGTCCCCATCCATACCTTTTTCTGCTACTACCTCTGCAGTCTGATTTGCCAAAGCAGCGCCTATACGACTAGCAGAGGAGTCCACCTTTGCAAGCAGGTCACCCCCGTCCTGGGACTGCTTGGCGGAGACGTCCGCAGCTGGCTGACCACTGCCATTCCTCCCGTCCTCAACGCCGGGATAGTCGTTTCCGATGGCCGCAGAAGCAACGGGCAGCTTGCACTTCTCCCTGTCTCTCAAGGCAGCCACTTTGTCTTGGTGGGCTCCAACGGTGAGAGTAATGTCTGTCTGCACAGTCGCCCGGCTCACAGAGGGATCTCTCCTTACATTTACTCCTTTGAATTTTGAGTGATGACCACAGAAGCCAATGGTGGCATCCATAGGCGCAGTGTTATCTGACACTTGAAGCAGACAAGGCGTTTCACCGAGGAAGTAAGCACACCCATCACAATCCTTACTCAGTTTTAAATCATCCTCATCATCACTCTCTAATAAAAACTGCAATTTCTTTTCCCAGATTTCATTTTCATGCCTTGTCAGCACATCCGAACATTGAAAATACTCAAAGGCATCACTAGAAAAGTCATTGCTTGGACTTTTCTTTGCATGAATCTCCAGAAGGGTGTCAGAATTTTCAGAATCTTCTTTTACAAAATAACAGTGATTTACTGCAGGAATATCTGCCTGCTCGTTGCACAGAGGACTCATGCTTAGAGGTTCGCCTAGCTCGCTCTCCTCGCATGTGTGGGCATCTCCCGCACACAGACCAGAAACAGAGTCTTCTGTGTTACGACAACAGCTGTCGGTGCGATAAGCGACAGGATTTGGGGCGCTGAAAAGCACCTGTTTGCCGCAGTATTTCTCTGGTTTTCCAGCACTGGCACTAATTCTTGTGCTAAGATGAATTAGATCACCACCATTCTCTGACACGTCCCTTAGGCAGGAAATATTTCCCTGGGTTTTAAAAACATTTTTTACGTCCCTGTTGCCTTCCATGTTGAGATATGTCTGTGGTGTTTCTCACGTGGGGATAATTCTGCTGACCTTCTCGAGCAATAAACCGCTGCTTTTGGAAGAAACTAGGACGGAGTAACCCCCATAGGGACAACTCGTGCATGCTGCGAAACACTTCCCATGCTGCTCATTGTGCTCTGAAGTTTCCCACACTGTCATTTAGGTCAGCGACCAACTCTGAGGAAGTTTTGAATTTTGTACATGATTCCACTGCAACGACTGCTGACCAGCAGGTCACTGGAGGTGCCAAAGGGTTTCCGTGTGCTGTCCAGTAAGGTGTGACATCTTGCTCTGTTCACCTGCAAATAAAAGAAAACTGAACTTTATAACAATTAAACAGGCTTACTATTTTCTAAAAGGTGACAAGTTGACACATGGTTGCAAGAACTAAATATATATATATATTTTAAATGACAAACATGCATCAGCAGCAACTAGAAAGCTGCTGCGTATACAGAGCCACTTAGCAGGAACACATCGTAGCTGTCCAGAGTCATTTTATTCCAGGAGAACACATTCTGAAGCAAGCCTGCATGTGCGTTTAGGAGGAAAAAACATGCTTCCGTGCATGACGGACTCAGGTACGGACCGCAGACTCAGGTAAGTTTGCAGATGTGCTGCGTGTTTCTACACGTCCCAAGTACCTGCTAGTTTGACAGCCACAGTAATAGGCTACTTGGCCTCACCTTGGCAGCACAGAGACATAAACTGCAAGCATGTGTCTGCAGTAACACATGCAATGAAATAGGGGGGAGATTTTATGAGGCTATTTTTGTTAAAAGCAATTCTATTATATTTTGGCCTGAGATTTGCGATTTTTGTGGTGCAAGCACATGGAATGAGGCTGGCCAGCTTCTGTAAAGTTTTTGCTTTCTAAAAAAACTTCCAAATCTTAGATTTTAGATAATTTGGGCTCTGCCTCTGCATACTAAAATCTACCTGGGTCACCCTTTACTACAACTACACACAAGCTAAGCTTTACTACATCCCTGCTAAACGCAAGAGACTACTCCACAATCCAGGAATTCACTCATTATGGAAAAATAGAATAGCAGAACTCAGTTCCAAGTAAATTTGATCTCATGAAAGATTCACAGCTCTGAACAATAATGTCCTGTACTTACTCAGAGACACGAAGAGCAGCAGCAAACACCTTCCGGCGCGCTGCTGACCTCGGAAGCTGTGCGGACACCGCCCGCCTCCGCTCTCCTCTCCCCTGCTCTGCTTCCCCCATCACGGGGCCTTTTCCTCTGCGATTGCAGGGCCCCAGGCCGCACGCAGCGCCCTCCCCGCTCGCCCCTCGCAGGCCTGGGCGCTGCGTCCGGACCGCTGCGCTGGGGAGGAGAGAGCCGGCGAGCAGCGCGGGGGGAGAGGGCCCCGGCCAGCACTCAGAGAGCACTGCACTCACTGCACTCAGAATAACGCGGGCGCAGGCACCTTGGAGGTTTTGCTGCATGTTTAGACATTGTGGGGAGGGAAAAAAAAGCACAAGTAGAGTTTTGGGAAGGGGATTCACAGACAGATCAAAATGAAAGGCGGTGCAGAGGCTGCAAGACTGAGAGGCAGGTGGGAAGGCAGTGTGTTTCCCACGGATAATAAGGAAGCAAGGGAAGGGTGTACAGCGAGAGATTAGCTGAAGTTCTGTTTTAGCCCTTTAGGAGCTCAAAAGAAAAAAAAAACACATCAGGAAGATCTGTTGAGTCTCCAGGTTGGTCAAAGCAGATAAATCTGGAGATAAAAAGAACGTGTGAAACGTCAGCCTAGCGACGGCCCCTGCATTTGTGCTTGTGAAGGAGAGTCGTGTCTGCGCGCGCGGCGAGGGAAGGCTGCAGGGTGCAAGGGGCATCCTGGTGTGCCTGGGGCTGTCCGTGCACACGCACACGTGTGCTGCGTACAGCAGCGGGGACACCAGCAACCAGAGCAGAGGAGCTCTGGGAGCAGGACACACGGGGCCGCTGGGGACACCATGGTCGGAGCAGAGGAGCTCTGGGAGCAGGACACACGGGGCTGCTGGGGACACCAGGGATCAGAGCAGAGGAGCTCTGGGAGCAGGACACATGGGGCTGCTGGGGACACCAGCAACCAGAGCAGGGGAGCTCTGGGAGCAGGACACACGGGGCCACTGG
>JAWLRI010000527.1:147548-229056 GCA_034781795.1 Crypturellus tataupa | reverse complement strand
CGGCCGCCCGCGCCCGCCTGCGCCTCAGGTGAGCGGCCGCGGGCCGCGTGAGGGAGCGCGGGCCGCGTGAGGGGCAGGGGGCTCCGTGCGGGACAGCAGCCGGCGTTGCCGCCGGTTAAGCGTTTCAAGGCGGCTCTCGCTGTCTGTTTGTAGGATCTAGGCGCTCGATATGGGGCTGCGTGTGGGGATGCTGAGGCTGGGGGGTGCTATGACTCCTTTGGAGGCCTGCGGCTGCGTTTCTCTGTTATTATCCGCCACAATGCTATCAAATCCAGGGGTACGCCAGGGTGCGCTTGGCCCTCGGCAAGGGAACACATCTTGCTCGCAGCTTGGTGTTTAGCGAAAGAAAAGTTCATCAGCATTTTTAGTGATAATGCATGGTGCTTCGTGAACCTCTGGGCTCCTAAAACGTGAAAGAAGTGCTGCAGGTATTCCCAGGTTAGCTGGGAATTCCCCATTGCGCACACGTGCACACGCGGTTTCTCCTATCTGTATATGGGAAAGCAGTTGCAGAAATAGCATGTATAACGTATCAAACCGTTTGCAAGCCAGCTGCTTTGTGAGGGAAAATGCCTTTAAAATGACCCGTGTCCTGACCTGGTGGTGCTGTCTTGCAGCTCTCTGGATTTAGAGCAATGCTCCCTGCAAGTCCTGGAGCCCGAGGGAAGCCCGAGCTGGAGCCTGCTGAGGCTGCTGGGCGACAGGGGCTGCACGGTGCAGGAGCTGGCCGAGTGGCTGCAGGCCCTGGAGCACACCGAGGCGCTGCAGTGCCTTCCAGGTCAGTGCCCGCTCGCGCTCTCCCAGCAACTCTGTTTTACATGAGGCGCAGTGAGGTGGGGGGTTTCTGTAGCGATCACCTCTCTGTCGGGATTTGTGTCACTCCTATGTTTTATCGGCGTCTATTAGGTCAGTTGAAAACAGCGTATGACCCGAGGGCCCCAAAGGGTAACTCTGATCCAGCCCGAGTCAAGCCAGGACAGGAGGGCTCCCTTCCCCGTCGGGATTCGCCTGGCCGGGTGGTGGATCCGACTGTGGGGGCTAGTGCTGGTGCACGAGTGAGTCACGAGCGAGTCGCTGGATCCAGCAACAAACACTGAGGTCCTGCGTTCCTCTCCCTCGCGTATATCCAGGTGACTGGAGAATGAGTGTGTTTCCTCACTGACTTTGTTCCCTGGGGCTCCTGCTGCACCATGACTTATCTCTGCACCCTGTAACACTAATACGTTTATCAGGCCTTAAATTAAAACCCCTTTTTGCTGAGGTCTGGCATCAGGGTGCAGCTGTCCTCCAGGCATACTGGGTCTTGAAAGACTCGGTTTTCCAATTTGAAGAATGGTGCTGGCATGTGCACAGGTTTTAATCCTTTCTGTCTCCCTTTGCTGATACCAGCTATTAATGCCTTTCAGCACAGCATGGCATAACAAAAACTAGTGCTATTAAGCTTCATCTTCACCTGCTGCTTAAGTAACTAAGATGATGGCTTGCCCTCAGGCGTTTCGTGCCTGGTGTGCAAAGGATGTCTGTCATTTTCAGGAAGTATGCTGCGTTTTTTTAGATTCCTCTTTGAGAACTGTGAAGAACAATTTTTAGTTTTCATTATTAAGCAAGTGAGCTACAAACTTAGGGTTTTGCCTACAATTCTCCAATTCTTTCAACTGTTATCTTTTTTTTTAGTTCTACAGACTCGTGCAATCTGATGTGTTGCAAGCTGTTAAAATGAGAGCTAAATATAAGTTAAAACTATTTTTTTTCTTTACAGGTTTTTACAAGTTAGTTTTTGCTTTTTGCCAGTATCGTGATTATAACTGCAGAACTCTTGTTCTTAGTGCTGTGTACATAGGTATAAGCATTCGGTATGGAAGTTAAGGGAACTAACTTAAAACACTTTTTTTTGTGTGGTTTTGAAAGCAGTTTTGTACAGCTGTAAGTTGGGATAACTGACCTCCTTCACAGCAGTGCGATCCAGCAGTGGGAGTGTCAGTTTTGTTGTTTCGACTGTAAAACTAAGCTTCTATGGTTTATCCCCAAAAGTGTTTTGAATCCCTTGGCTGTTATAAGTTGAATGAGACAAGATAAGAAAAATGGTTAAAATTTTACATACATGTTAATATATAATGTTGTATAAAGTAAGCTGCAGTAATCCTTCAAAGGCAATAAGGTAAGGCAATAATTGTTCAAAGTACTTGAGCCATCCGTCCAGGAATAACCCTGAACCTGTGCAAGGCTGGTAGTTAGGGGGTACATGGGTTGGCTTGTTAGGGGTTTGAAAAAGAGGGAAAGGAAGCAAGGAAGGAAGATCTCAGGCTTTCAGTGACTGAAAATGTAAATGCTGACCTGGGTATATGAATAATTGCTGTAGAAATGACATGCAATGTATTTACATCATGGTAAGAGGAAAGTTAAGGCTTCTACTTCTTCTGCACTAGATATCCACAGTGTTGAATGAGGTGTAGCTGAAGTATGTGATCTGATCTAGCTGTAGACTGGGGAGGAGAGGAGAGCTGGTGATAGGTCAGTGCTGTGGAATGCTGCTCCTGCGGCAAGCCTTGGGGTGAAGGAATGTGTGCAGGTGCACAGCGTCCTGCCCTGCACACCGCTGCAGGTGGGAAAGCTTTGTCTTTGGCGGGCCCTGTCTGGTGGCGGAGAGCTGGAAATACAAAACACCGCTGGCTCATGCCTGCACCGAGTGGTGCGTTAGCAGCCAAAATACTGCTGCTGTAACTGTCTCAAGCGCTGCTATAGCCTGGTCCAGGGTTTCTGACCGACAGGCAAGCTGCATTTTGAAATGTGTAATGAAGACTGAATCGTGGGTAAGCAGTGGAACCTGCCACATCGCAAATCGTGAGATAATGAAGTTGGGAAAGGGGATAGATGGTTAAGACCTGTATGTTGAGGAGAACTAGCCAGCGGATAGACTTTCAGCGAGACCTGCTGGAAATGGAGGGATGCTCCTGTTTTTTATAAATTCAGAAATTTTAAATTTTAGAAATTCAGTCTGTGTGTTCACTGAAGTCACGGTGCTTATTCATAACTGCCCGTTTGTTCCACTAGCCAAAAGAATCATGAATGCTGCTCGGGTTCCTTTAGCAATGGGAAGGTTTAATGTAGCCTAGGCCATTTGTTAGATTTTTCCACCAACCTAATTTGTGCAACAGTAAAGACACAAATGCACAGATGTGTTGTTATAAGCTGAGACTTGCCTTTGTTTTGCAGCGACCCAAAAGATCTCAGAGAGAGAGTTGTAGAGTCCCAGAAATTATTTGTCTTTCCAAGCTTGCAGACTTGCTTGTTGCACTGGATTAGCTCCATAGAAGAGCTCTTTCCTCTAACCAGACACACAAAATAGTAATACTGATAATTGGAAAGATTCTCCTTATCTGGTAATAAGAAAGCCTAGATGTCCTGCTTCTTGCATCACTTTTCTGTCCTTTCTTCCATTTTTCGTGGTGTTAGAGTAGTCCTTGTCCAGCCTCGCTGCGTTGTGCCGGTTGGAAGCAGCGATGAGGTTCTCCTTGCCCAGGCAGCTCTCCTGCAGGCGCTCCAGGCTGAACGTCCCTAACTGAGGCTGGGTTTGCAGAAATCATTAAACACCTTTACTAATGTGTAAGCTAAGCAGGTAACAGTTGGTTTATAGTTAAGTGCTGAGTACCTAATGTATGCTGCATGTAGGAAAGCCTGGTGAGCATGAAATGCCAGTTTCCTCTCCTTGAGGGCAAACCTTGTGCACTTGTATTCCGAGGGAAATTGAAGAAGTATTAGCAAGTCTTTGTAATCATTCTGACAACTGAGGTTTGCTTTTTGTCCTCTTCAAATCTCTGGTGCTTGCAGGGAGTAGCTGTTTGATACTAAAGGAATGACTTCAAAATGAATTTATAAGAATCTGTCAGGAAAATAAATGAAGCTTTGAAGAAATTATGAATCAGATTTTCCTGAAACTTGTTTGTAACATCTCCTTTTTAACACCTACTGTTTTTTTCAGAGAATTTGGTTTTTTTTGGGATGCTTTCTTAAAGGACGTGTTAGTGATGCAAATGAGGAGAGATTAAAACATGAAAGTGGAAGTCTGTTGGAATCAGCAAATCTTAATTGTTCTTTCCCGTGCGTTGCCTAAGTTGAGGTTGTGTGCTTCCTGTTTGTCTCGGTTACTGTTAGGTCATCGTGAGGTTCAAAGCCCGTATTTAGTGTGCCGGCCGTCTCGGGGACGCGCTGAGCGAGGAGCCGGCACGGCTCTGCCGGAGGGGAGGCCGTGACAGCGGGAGGGCCGCAGCCCCGGGCAGCCCGCGCGCTCGGCCCGGAGTGGGGCTGTGCGGCACGGAAACCGCGGCGCCTGCGTCCCTGCAGCAGCCGCGTCCCTGCAGCAGCCGCATCCCTGCGGCGTCCAGCCGCCCGTGGCCGCGTCTCCACCACGTCGACGCGCTCACCACGCCGCCGCGGTGCAGTGTCTCCCCTTGTGCCTCCCCCGTTTGGAAAGTGTTTTCGTGTCCATACTTAGCTCTTAAACTAAACGAGCAGATAAAGCAGACAAAAAGCAAATCCCTGGCAGTCTGTAGTAGAAGGGATTGGAGCAAATGATAATCTTGAGTCTTGTTACCGGGATGTTTGTGATCTCTTTGCAGCTGTTTTTGCACAGTTTCTGCCACAGTCTATATCAATCTGCAAGTCCCTCCCCTGCCCAGTCTCAAATGCTGCTTCGGTGCCAGGCTTCGTGCAGGGCTCCTGCAGCGTGAGTTCATCAGACTGTAGGGAAGGAAGCGGCTTTCTCCCACAACAGGGAGGCTGGACTGAGTCCAAGCAAAACCGTCTTTTGTCCGAGCACCTCTTCAGCAGCTGATGGCTAGTTTCAGTAGTGAAGAGGTGATGAAGTGCCTCTGGAATCTTCCATTAATTCTGTGCTTTTACTTTTACTAGTATTACTGGGAGCAATTAGTATTGCATGTGGTCCCAGTAGGGTTGTTAAATGTATTTTATTATTCACAGCAAGTACTACTTTAAGCTAATGATTTCTGGTGTTTTATGGGCTCAGTGCTGTTCGACACCTTGGTCTTAGGTCCCCTTGCACTTTCTGTGCAGCAAATCACGATTAAACTTTGTGGTTTGCAGTTAACTTTTTCTTTTTTCCCCTCCCATTCTCGCCGCGACCTTGGCTACGCCAGTGGATCTGTTTTGGGGGTCATGCTGTAACTAGATCTCTGGAATGATCCAGGTTAAAAACACAACGGGATCATTACCACACTGATGTCAACATTTAGCTCATGGTATTTCCTGGCAGTTACAACCTGAAGTGGAAAATCTGCTCTTGCAGATTGGCAAAGTAAAACCCTAGCTCTGTGTTCTGTAGAAGTCCATGGCATGAAGCTATAACCAGTGTGAGCTAATAGAGCTGTCTGAGCAATAGCAGAAAAATGCAGCTAGTTAAACGAGCTGTTACAGGCCTGAGCCCTCCCTCAGGCTATTCCTTCTCTCATATTTTAAGATTAAAAGGCTCAAAGAAATCCTTGGGAATTAGCAAACTCTTAAAAACTGTGAATGTTTTTCCCAGAGGGAGCAGACACGGGTGAAATAATATCTGCATTAATGAAAAGAGAGCAAGAGGGAGTGACGTATCCTAAATTTAAATAGCTACTTGTAACCGTGTAAATATAGTACAGCTAGACTGATTATTTTTAAGTGGTTTGAAAAACAGGAACTTTCATTGTTCAGAGGACGATTTAAATGCAAATGTAAATGGCTGAGGTGTGTTTATTAATAAACTTTCCTATATGTGCATCTTTTCCTAAGGTTTAAAGATCCTTGTGCAGCCAGACTCTCAAGCAGTGCTCCCTGGGCAAGTGGTCAAGCTCTGCTGCCGGGCGACCGGGCACCCATTTGTGCATTACCAGTGGTTCAAGCAGAAAAAGGAGGTAATAGTTGGTACAGAATATATCCGTGTGTGTGTATGTGTGTATATATATATATAAAAGAGAAAATGAATAATTAGGTAGTGGAATAATGGAATCAGTGGAATAATTTTTACTAATTTTATTTCTCTCTTTGGATTTTAATTTGGAGATTTCAGATGATACTAATATTTTTGTGAAAGCTCTGTTTTTCAAATTCAAGGGGAGACATTCAATCTACAGACAGAAATAGAAGTTCAGTAAGCGCAGCAATGTGACCCTGTAAATGTGCTGAAACGATAAGATAGTTCAATATGCGAAGACCATTTCATCCTTGAAGACTATTCCTGGAATGTGACAGTCTGTCCACCAGGCAGTGTTGAACGGGCTGGTGAGACACCGCTACGTGGGAACAAGCGCCAGTCACTGTGGGCCTCAGAAAGAGGGAACTCATTTCCTAAAAATGAATCTTTTTTTTTTTTTTTTCCTGAGCATCCAAAGCCTGATTCCAGTGGTGTCCTAGACTTTTTGATAAATTTAAATCAGTGTTAGGACTGAAAAAATAACTCCTTTTCCTCCATTTTTCTAAAGGTTCATCTAGCTCATCCAAGCCAAAGCTTAAAATAAAAGTATGATTACAGTCAGTTCCTGCTCGTTACACATACACAAACATATTTCTCACTATAGATGTAGTTTAAAAAAAAAAAAACATTCAGTATCAAAAAAGGTTTTTTTTAAGTTTGGTAGTTTCCTGGTCATAGTTAAATGTACCTTAAGACAAGAACAGAATGTAGCCCAATAAATTATTTGTGGGGAAAAATTAGGAATTTCAGGAAGATCTTAGAACAAGACTTCCTCTGCTAAGGGCCTCATGCCCTTTAGCCTAAAACAGCCTAAACTTAAATATTTCTTGGTTCCTTTGTAATTCAGGTTCCCCATGGTAACTCTCCAGAGCTGGTTTTGAATCCAGTGAAGGTCAGTGATTCTGGCTTCTACATCTGTCGAGTGAACAGTGAATCCTCCTGCGTGTTCAGTCGGTGGGCACGGCTGGACGTCTGCGATCTGCAGGACGCGTCTCACGGTGAGCAGGAAAAGCCCTGTGCAGCGAGAGCCCTGCCTGGGCCGCCCCTCGGGACTTGTCAAGTCTCTTTCTCTGCCCCCCTTGATTAGCTGCTTCTCTGTCAAACGCCGCCTCCTCTTCCTGCTGGCTGGAGGAACTCCGGGCCCAGCCCGTGTGCGAGAGGGCCCCTTCAACAAGGGGGTATCGACTTCTTGCTCTCTTGTGCTGGCCACAAGCGCAGAAGAGAAAGGAAGTTCCCCTGAGTGATGGACAAAAATAGACTGCAAACAAGCGCAGACGCAAAATTGTGTTAATCTTTAGAGAAGCCTTGGACCACAAAAATAACTTTTATCTTGCCGTTTACCTGAAACCTGTAACTTGTTAGTGACTGGACACAGTCTTTTCTGAAAGCCTGCCCTACTGGTCTAATACTCAGGGCTGTTTGGCCTTTCCTTTGGTTGCCAGTCCAGGTGTATAAGAATCTTCAGCATTTTTGTTTGCGTTTTATTTGTGGTCAGGAAAGGGGGGGAGAAAAAAGAAATGTGTGAGGTAAAAAGAGTCTTTTTGGAGTGAGTAGCATCGTCTGTCCTCAGACTACAGAGTACTTATTTTGCCTTATATCATCAAGCAGTGTTGCATCCTGCCCATAGAAGTTTTTCCTAGAAGAAAAAGATAGAGTATTGATCTTCCAGTAGAAGATCCAAGGCTGTTGCAGTGTCAGCTGGGGTAACCTTTCAACACTTGAATCTCCAACGTCTTCTCCATCCCTTATCTGAACAATGATTTCCTTGCTCCCATCTCAGTCAGAAAGCTGCAGGTTTAGATCTTGCTGATTGCACCAGGAGGCTGAGGTGTTTATGTGTGTAATGACTACTATAAAAGAATTTGAGAGAACAGAAAAGACGCTCTTTCACGTTTGCTGCAGAAATTTTGATGACTAAAGGACAGTGGGCATCCACAGACTCGTGCACTGATTTGCTTCATGAGTATTGGGCAACCAGAAACCTTAATGGAAAGGACTTCTAATAGGCTTTGACTAATTATGAGCTTCATAATACTAACATGCAATGAATAATATGAAAAGAAGCCACACAAAAATCTGAAATGTAAATAGTAGGAAAAACTAGTAGCTGAGTCAAAATTAAGCCTTGGTGACAGATATAAGCGTGAGTGGGGAGGACTGGAGCAGACAGCACCATCTTTGCAAATGCTGCCTGGGACTGAGGTCTCCTATTTCAGCTGTTGGCAATCTGTTTTTGTTTTTCTTTTCTTCACTCCTTTCTTTCTTTCCTGATCCCTTGGGTTGCTTTCTTTCTCCAGATCTCTTTTTACTGCCTGTATTTCCTTGCTTTCTGTTTGATGAGAGCTTGACCCTCGCCTGTCAAAGCCGTCTTTCACAGCTCTGCTGTCAGCTGGGGACCAGTGAAGCAACCAGAAACAATTTGAGAAACGTCCCGAGGCGGCTGCAGGTTTGTTAGGGCGCTGTGTGAGTGACGGGACAGCGGGCTCTGTCAGTAAATGAGACCGCAGGCGCGACACCGCGCCGGGGACACAACTATATATCCTTCAATCCCATGTTCACTTTCACCATCTGTAACTTGTGCATGTGCTCTGTTGTCTTTAAAGATTAATCCTGCTTAAGCTGACTACAACAGCAGTTCCTTTGCCTCTCATCTTGCTTCTGTATTTCTGCCCTAGAGGGAAATTAGTTCTTTTCATTTTGATAAAGATCCTAATATCAAGTTGAGAGAATGAGGGAGGGAGTGAGAAGGCTCTGAACAGTTAAGTGAAAGGGACTAGAATTTATTTTGACTTATAAAAATCTTTAATATGGCAAGAGGTGGAAAAAGAAAGTTTTTCCTAAGAAACAAATAAAAACCTTTGAAAATGTTGTTAGAGGACTCAGTAAGCCAAGGTTTCTCCATCTGAAATGCTAGTACAACATATATTGGGAGTTTCCTTAGCTGTCGAGAGGCTAGTTAGAAAATACATTTTTTTAAAGGGCTAAAGGGCACTGGTAATAAGCACAATCACAATGAAGTCCGCAGTGCGACTTTGTGCTTGGATATCTCCGTTTACATGCATGAGTTTAGGGCAAGTTCTCTGGTGTCAACAGATTCTGGCAAATCATAGGAAGTGGGACATTCTGTAAGACTCACAAAATTGAACTTGTTTAGTTTTGTAAAGGTAAGAATATGAAATGCAAAACATCTTCCAAATATTTGCTTCCTAAAAAGTGGCTGCACGGAGGGACGGGTTATCTTCTCCACATGTGCTGTTTACAGACATGAAGTAAAGGGCTCGTATTTCAGCAAGAGAGATCCCTGCTAGTCCTTGCAGAGATATTTTCCAGTAACAGGAATAATAATAATCACCACCAAATAAGCATCTACCAGGAGTCATATAGTTAATGGAATGGGATTGAATTCCCTGTGGTTATTTTGCCTGGTAACCTTTATGGTAGATGATTTTCTTTGGTTATTAACTTGCATGACAATGTAATAAACAGCAAAAGGTTAGGGGGAGTTATGATAAAAGCAATGTTTCTGCTTGCCTGCTGATTATCCATGGATTTTTCCTCCCTCCTGGCAAGTAAGGGGGCTGGATTTGAAATCCACAATGAATTGGATATCCCTGATAAACTTTGGCATACAAAGATGATTTCCAAAACGAGGAAACACTGATTTTTATCTCTTGCGGGCAAAGGTATTATTTTACTAAAGAACTTATTCTTCTCTTCCAGAAACCATAATTCTTCCTAGTACTCTAGCTGGACAGGCAACAATTCCTTTTCTTTTCATTAGATGTGCCCTGTCTTTATTCTAGCTAGTGAAAAGATTTGTTTTGCTGTAGTAGATGTAAAGATTTAAGTTTATTGCCCAAATTAATTTTCTCTGTATTTCTAAGTTTGTGCTGTAATCAGAAGCTGAAATGATTTGAAGTTGGATTTTTATATTTTGACATATTTTAAGTTGATTCACTCCCGTGAAGTGGATTTTTTTTCCCTCATATTGCCCCACAGATGGACAACTTCCTACCTCCCGTAGGTTTCTGTGACGTTATCAGCCTGTGTCTCTGTAATTTTCTGGCAAATTGGTTTTGAGGCCGTCTTTGTAAAGTATCTCTCAGTTTTTTTTTTTTCTGGGATCCGAGTTTTTTGAACCACACTTCATGGAAAGAAGTTTTCTTTTCATTGTGTGATATTACACCCATATCACTGCCTGCCTTGAGTATGTGAAGGGTAGTGTCATCAGCCCCTAGTCGTCAGACATGCATAGTTCTGGTGACACAATGAGTGTCTGCGTGCTTGGTCTAAACATAAAGATGAGTGACCTTGCAGCTGAGGTGCAAGATCCTTGGAGTGGCCTCTGCAGGTAGGTCCGAGCCGGCCGTGTGATCAAGGAATGGTTGAGGTTGGAAGGGATTGAGTTCTTCAGCACATACGGATCAGAAACCTTTTGTGTGTACTTCTCTGTATATAGTGGCTGTATTAAAAACTAATTTCAGCATTTCAATATATTTTAGCATATGTAGAAACTTTTATGTGCAGGACTGTCCTTTAATGCATTTTAAGTTTTTTGGATAGGTTTCTTATCTAAAGACATTTCAACGTGGTGACATGGCAGGAGCTGGTGTTTGTAGGGTATTTTTAACTTTTTTTTTCTTACTTTTTTTTTTTTTTTTATAAAATTCAAGGCTAAGTTTAGAGTGAGAAGAATACAGGTATGCTAAAACTAACCGATTTTAAGGTTTGTTGTAGACAGTGAAATTTTACCTTTCCCCCCCACACCATACAGTGAAGCAAATAAATGATGTAGAGAATTTTTGTCCCTGCCTACACACGTGCACACAGGTTGGGTCTTCTGTCCGTCCTTTGGTGGCCACTGCTCTTTGTAGCTGTATTTTTTCCCTCTGGAGCCTTTCCAGAACAGCTCTGCATTTTGGAGCTCTGCCCCTTGCTAATGCCATCGGCGGGAATAAATGATGCAAACAGAGCTTTACATCTGCTTGCTTGGGGGCACATTTAATATGCGTTTCTGTTAATCTTCAGTTTAGGAAGCAGAAAACTGTTGCTGCTTTTTGTTTTTATATCATACGCTTTAAAGGAAATACAATTTAAAATAAATTTCACTACTAGTTTAAGTCTTCTGTAGTTATAGGATGATGTGCCTGTACTTGGTTAATTCTTACTAATATACATTAGGTTAGGTTAATTCTCTCTTTTTTTTTTTTAAGGGAATTTTATTGGCTTGCCTGAAAAAAAGTTACGTATTTGTATTGAGCCTCAGCCACAGAACCTATCGGTTGGGGATGCGTTGGTACTAGAATGTGGAGCTGTTGGAAACCCAATTCCTCACTACCAGTGGTTCCGAAATGGATTTCCCTTGGCAGATGGGAGCAAAAATGTCTACATGGTAAGTTACTGCGTAGTGCCAGCATTAGGCAGTTAGTATGTAACCACCTTCTGCTTCTCATTTAAAGCTTCCTCGAAGAAAATAACTTTTTCATGTCCCGATAACCTCGTTGCAGATGCACTTTGTGCTGGTTGTGCTCGTATTCTGTTGCTCGTGTGACAACAGTATTCTGAGACTCTGAGGTGTGGAGATGTAATCTCTGTGCAGCCTGTTCCCATGCTGCAGGAGGCTGTGGAGTCTCCTTTGGGGATCTTCCAAGCCTGCCTGGATGCCACCCTGTGCCATGTGCTCTAGGTGACCCTGTGTGGGCAGAGAGGTTGGACTAGATGATCCCTAAAGGTCCCCTCCAGCCTTAAGGATTCTGTGATTCTAAGATTCCCGGTCACTGGCACGGCGTTTCAGGTCGTGAGGTGGAAAGCTGTGGAAGCGACTTAAACCTGTGCTGAACTAGTGATGCATTGACACAGCAAGGATTAAATATCAGTAAAAGTGCAAGCTGCTCTTCCTGTCCCACGCTGTTGTCCTGTTCCGTCCTCAGCGCAGCTCAAGCCTGTGACGTGGCTTTGCAGCATGATGTTCTTGGATTCTTGAAATGTTTTCTAAAACACAAACACTGTCTGTGCAATGAGAGTATATACAGCCTTTTAGATTTGCATAGGCTTTGCTTCTCCGCATCGTGTGAGCTTTACTGAAGCAGCTGCGTGTATTTGGAGGGGCACGGTGGAATGCCTGTGGTTCTTACACAGGTAGCTGGCGTGGGCGTGGAGCATCAAGGGACGTATTGGTGCCGTGTGTTCAACGAGCAGGAAGATCAAGACAGCAAGAAGATAGAGGTTGTTGTAGGTAAGGAGGCTTTCCCTTGGGCATAGGGAAGGAATTGACAGGCTGGGGGGCCTGTGATTAGAATTCGCTTTTAAAGCTTTCAATAGCAAGCCAAGCACATAACCTTCTGTAACTCTGGTTTATCCATTTGGTAAAATAGATATCCTTGCTAGCATCCAGAGAAAGTTCAGAGCTTTGTCTGATACAAAGTGCTGTGGATTCTCTCTGCGTAAAGACGCCGCCACGGTTCCACAAGGCTGGTGTGTGTGCGGCTTGTCAGCAGCCGGGCTTGTTGCTTTATTCTCCCGCTTCCCTTGGCTGCTAACGGTTTAACTCTGGAGATGCCATTACGGTCTCACTAGTGACACCGACTGTGTTACACTGCTTGAGCCCTTCTGCAGCCAGGGCAGGTGATGTTATCCACAGAAAGTGTAACAGCCCAGTATGACACCGTTTAGTGGATCTGCATGTATTTACAGCGAAGTGAAGAGGGGCCCTCAGTTTTGTAGCCTCCGGATGTGTTTGGAAATACAGTCACTTCATAGGAAGAAGCTCTTTCCTCCTGCGAGTATTCGTGTGGTGTTCCTCAGTTTCAGTAGTGGTGCAGTGAGGTATAGCCAGGCTTACGCTGCTATAAAACAAACCGGGTTGTGGAGGAGCTTGGCAGCAGCTTTTGGCTCCCGCTTGTGCTAACTCTCATAACAGAGAGCATGAACTGTCTTCCAACTTTTTTTTCCCCCCTTTAAAATACAAGGAAGAAAAGCTCTGGCAGTGGAGTGCACAGAAGGTAAAGTAAACTTTTAGTTGTGAATCAATTTTGTTTCAATTAATTATGGGATGATAGTCCCTGGTGCTGAGTAGCGTGGGTGGCTGCGGGCTTCAGCATGCAGTAAAACCCTGGTGTGGGATGTGTGTGTCACTTGTGCATGTGCTTTCCCTTCTTTACCTTAATGCCATGATCCAGGGCGCATGAAAAACACCGGTCCACTTTATTCATCCACAGTATTAAAGTGACGTTCCATTATAGTGATACGATTTTTGCATCATTTCCATATCCTGCACAAGATACACACACAAAGATACAGACGCAAAGATTTTGAGGTTGCTTGCACAGGGCTCAGAGGCAACATCCTTGCAAGAAAGCCAGCAGTGAGGGACCGTGGGGACCTCAGGGTTGGACGGAGCTCGTTGCAGTGGTTCTGCCAGCCCTGTGCCTGCAGGGGAGCGTTTCCAGCAGCCTTACTAGGAAGATTTTCATTCCCCTTTCATTGCCCCGGAGTGAGGGGAAGATGATATGCCCTGAATGTTGATACCATCCCTTGATTACTGAGCATCTGCAAGTGTGCAGAACTTACATACTAGGAGGAAAGTGTATTTAAAGACATACAGCTGCCTTTGTAATTATAGGTCGATTTTTTTTTTTTTTTTTTTTTTGATCCTTGAACTTATCTACCAGCAAAGGAAAACCAAATGCATTCTCAGGATACAATAAATGGCTCTCTGCCCCGTTTGTCTTGAGATGAGGCTGCTCTGCGTTGTTTCTTGTTCAGAGCTGGCAAGAGAGGTTTCATTAAAGTCGGCCCCGTGCGAACGCCAGCCCCGTGGGCAGAGCAGCTCCCGGCCTGGCCGGGTGCCCGCGTCGAGCGGAGCCCCGCGCTGCCGCCCTGCCCTCCTGCGGGACCCGCTGCTGCCCTCCCTGCTGGCCAGGGCTCCCTGGGCGCAGCCCCTGCCCCGCTGAGCCCTGTCACCGTGCGCTGCGGCCAGCCCTGCTGCTGCCGGGGCCGGTCCAGCCTCTCCCCGTGGCTGCAGACAAATGCCCGGTGGTGGCTGCGTGGATCCAGCCCGCTCGAGCAGACCTCCAGGGCGTCCTGTGAGAGCCTCTTCCACAGATTCCAGTGCTCTCCAAGCAGATAGGGGAGCCCTCTGGTAGCTCAGCGTGTTTGCAGGTCAGATCAGAAGCGCCCTGGGAGCGTGCAGGGTGAGGAAGGGAGCTTTCTGCTCAGGATGTTGCCTCCTGAGCGGGCTGGAGAACATCCATCATCCCACACATTGCTGCGCTCCTTTCCCTGCGTTCAAGCCGTTCGTCTGCCTGGGGGACGGGGACAGGAGATGGTTTTCCCTTTGATTTTCTTTGAGATTACTTATATTGTGTTGCTGTGGCTCGCATGATTAGTGTTTTATGCCAGATTTCTCTTTTTCTCTTCTGTGCCTCTAGAATAAACACATGAAAGGCTAGCTTCTACTAACATGGAACGATACTTCTATTAATAAACAAATTATTATTTGGTTCTTGTTTAAATTGTGATCTTATTGGTATATTTTTTTCACAGAAGATCTAAGTGACCTTCAAAACCCTGGTAAGTAACTAATTTTGAAAAACTTTAATTTCAGGTCTTCATTTCACAGTACAAGTCACAGAATCCCAGAAGGGCTGAGGTTAGAAAGTTGGATCTAGAGATCCCCCAGTGCATCCCCTGCTCCAGCAGGGACACCCGGAGCAGGGCACAGGGTCCATCCAGGCGGTTGCAGATCTCCAGAGCAGGAGCCTGCACAGCCTCTCTGGGCAGCCTGGGCCAGGGCTCGGGCACCTCACAGCAAAGTTCTTCCTCATGTGGAGGTGGAACTACCTGGGCTTCAACTTGTACCCGTTACCCCTCGTCCTGTCACCAACCACCACAGACAAGATCGATCAGATCCCCTCTCAGTCTTCTCCAGGCTGAACAGGCCCCACTCACCTACTCTTTCCTCCCATGATAGGAAAAAAATTATAAACTTTTGCTTTTTTTTCTTTTTTTTCTTTTGCTTTTGTTTTCTGTGGTTGTTAGGTAGAAGAACAACAAAAGCCAAGCACTCTTACTGTTACTTAAGACTAGAAAGTAACTTAAAAGCAAAGTAGTGTGGATGGCAAAGCAATAGTTTGCTTTGTGGGACATGTAGTTCACTTCCTTATGTTAACAGCTGTGTCTGCTATTGCTGATGCTCTCTTCTTTTAATTTAGTTCCAGCAGACCTACAAGAGCAGTCAAGTGGCAGACCTTTTGGTGAGTAGCTTTACAGCTGTGCTGAGCAATGTGTCTTCTTGGAGAAATAGAGCTGTTTGGATGTAGCTGCTGCCATAGCTAGTGGAGTAACTGCAGTGCTTGCAAACAGCTTCAGGGAGCTTTTGTGTTTTTATAGTCCTTATAAAACGTGGTTGCATTTTCAGCAGTAAACATGGGTGAGAACAGTTGTATTTTTAATACTTGGTGGAATGCCTGTAAGGTCTTATCTCTTCCAGTTCGTGCTTCTGAGTGTGACCTTAACAAGTTCCCTAGCCTGTAACTGTGGGAGCTCTCAGAGCCAGGGCCATCAGGGTGATTTCAAAGCGGAGCGGCAGCCTCTCTGCGGAGAGAGCAGGCTCATGCTGTCATTTTTACGAGAACCCCAGCAAAACATCCTAACAAACAGGAAGAGACTTTTTACTTCTGACCTGTAAAAGTTACTATTTAAATGATGCTTGTTTTAGAAACAGGAACGTGGGAGGTGGGTGAATGAAAGAGCTTTGCGCTTTTAAGAAGCATAAGAAAATGTAGTCTGAGTGTATTCTGAGTGTATTCTGTGTGTTTGGAGGAACTGAATAATTGTCTATGCTTTCAGGTAAATGAAAGAAATGAGAAGTAGCCTTAGTGGCTCTTACTGTCACTTAGAGCAGATTAGCTGATCTGAGACCCTCTGCATTCATCACAGTTTAAATGCATCGACTGTCAGAACATGCTGTGAGGTCTTTTTGTTTTCCTGGGTGAGAGTGGCTTGAGTTCTAGAGAAAATGGAGGAGAACTTAGAAATACTGTGTAAAATACTTAGCTTTGGTAGTATTTTAGCTTTAGAAGTTGTTAAATTTCAGAGTATTGAACCCAGGAAACATATAAATTTGCTTTGTCTTTCCTCTGCCTTTGCAGCAACAGACAAGGTAGCTCTGTTGATAGGAAATATGAGCTACTGGAATCACCCAAAGCTCAAGGCTCCGATGGTAGATGTCTATGAACTGACCAATTTGCTGAGACAGCTGGATTTCAAAGTCGTTTCTCTCCTGGATCTTACTGAGTCTGAGATGCGAAACGCAGTAAATGAATTTTTACTTCTCCTGGACAAAGGAGTATATGGTAAGAACCTGTGGTATTCCTAGTGGAATAGGTTGATTTCTGTGATGTAGCAAGTATATAAATGTCTGTGGGTTTTGTTTTGTTTGTTTTTTTTTCTATCTCTGCCAAATCACTATCATGTGATAGTAAAGCAAACTGCACTGCACTAACACGTATGTAGATTGGGAAAGGTAAGTTAAAGTGCCCACCTGCGTGTCCGTTGACCTTGACTACAAAGGTGGTTGCTGCTTGATATTGAACAGATCGGACAGTTGGGCTCTTGGGCCGTGCATAAATGTGCACAGCCCAGCTGGGCAGTGCTGAGCACCTCTGTGCCGATGGTACCAGTGTGTTTAACTGCCTGTGTAGCAGCAGGCTGTGTATCTCTGCTGGGTGCTCGTTAGAAAGAGCTTGTGCTGGTCATTTAAGTAAAAGCACAAACAGTCCAGTCCGTCTGCACGAGGGTGTTGGGGGTTTGTGGCAGAGCAGCAAACAGCGTGCAGGCCAAGGGGTACGTGCGGAAGCTGCTCTGAGGTGAGGATGGTGCTCAAAACAGCTTAAGGTTTGTTCATTTAACTGGTCACGGATCTCGGGTGTGGTTGAGAGCTGAGCCATGAACGGGTTAAATGCACTATATATTCCATCTGCTTTATAACTTTTTTGTACTTTTTCCTTTGATATGTGCAAAAATAGAAATATCCTTTCCTCCCCTTCTCAAAATTTATAAAGAAAATCAGGTTATCTTTTCATGAGATTCTTTTCCCAGAAGATTGTTTATATGGCAAATACTTGTTTCTACTACTTCGTGTTAAGGATTTCCCTGCAAGACCAAACCTAAACCTTTTCCTAGGTTTTAACCGTGCAGTAAACATCAAGTGCAGTGTTCAGGGAAATTGACTCTGGGTCCAGTGGGAAGATGAGAGCTGAAGTGTCTGTGTGCACCTCACTCTGAAGTTTGTTGCTTAAGGAGACAGTACCTCAAACTTTATTTATTTTTTTTAAGCTTTAAACTTTAAATAAAACTCCCCAAACCCTAAGACTCACACCTTTAAAATGGCAACACCACTTTAATGATTATATTGTGGCACCTCACCATAAAGGCTTAAGTTATAGGTAGAAATTAATTTGCAGCATGCATCCTGAAAGTTTGCAAGTTTTTGAGTCATGCATTCATTTATGTGGTCGCTACCATAGAATTTTAATAATACTTTTAAATTATGCTCCACAGCATAATTTTGTGTGGGGTGATGGATAACCATTCAAGGCTGATGTGCATCACTGCTGTTCTTAAATCACTTTTCACATCTTTGGATTCTTTGTCATTCTCAAACGTGACTTTGAGTGTGACACGCAAGGCAGGATGGCTGGGACAGTGCAGCCACCCTGAGCCCAGAGCCCTGTCTTGTGCAGAGCTCCTTTGCTGCTGACTGCCCGTGTTTGGCCTCTTTTCTGGAACCTAAGGGCACATAAATGACTCCAGAAGTTCTTCAGGACAGACCAGAACGCTCAGCCAGTTGTCCCTTCTGGAGAGCAGAATTCCTCATAGCATCATCCACCTAGGAAAACATTGCAGCATTGTCTGACTCTTTTGGAACACAAGGTCAGATTTATTTCATTTTATTTTTTAACTGAGGTGATACCTGACGCTCTCTCTCTGCAGAACTGGCTGATCTGACATTTCAGCAGTCAGTCAGTGCCAAAACTCGCGAGATATGAAGACTGATTATGGCTGTAAAGTTTCACAGATGCCCCAACGGCTGTCCATTTAGAGGCACTCACTTATAAATCTCAATGAACTTTTAGGTTCTTACAGCACCTTAATTTCTTTTATAACTGCTGAAACAAGCTTAGAAAACCAAGTACTGAAAGGCTATAATGAACCTCTCATCAGTGCTATCTCAGGGCACTTTCAAGGTGCATTTTAAGAGTTGTGTTTTTCAAGAAAGTTAATATTTCTGGAAGTTAAGCACTGGATTCCTTCCACAGTGTTTGCAGTAAAGTACTTCATGATTTAAGTGGTCACTTTATTCCTTCTGGATAGCAGCTATTAATATCTCGGTGCACATAAAAGATACTGTGAATGCACAAATGGCTGATGATTTATTGCGTTTTTAGTGGCCTGGCTCCAAACAAGAGGCACAGTGGCTATTCCTGCTTAGTTCTTGTTACGCATAGCCGTGGTGTCTAATGTGACACTGTGTAATTGCTCCTTACTGCCAGGAAAGTGGCATTTCAGATGCTGTTCCTTAAGAGCAGAAGTAATAAACAGAGTGATAATGATTATGCCCTTATTGCCTCAGCCTGTGGTATATTAGGTGCAGTGTACAATCGATGCTGTGTTCTGCAGAGGATAAAAGCTCAGGCTCTACATTTTGGAGCTGAAAATAATTAGGTTGATTTCCCAGAAAAGCTCTGAATATCTCTTAAATGCTGATGTTTATGAGGAACTTGAGCCTGCTCAAAGAATGCCTGGTGAGGCCCTCCAGACACGTTTGCTTACCCTGGGCACACAGACACTTCTGTCTCGAGCTCCACATTTATCTGCTGCCGACACTCTCCTCATGAGCGTGACGGTCGTTTGCTCAAGGAGGGAAGAGGAATCCAGTTGCTATTCCTGTTCTGAAATACTTCTGCTCACTGAGCACATCCTCTGCTAAGCCATGTTCTGAGTTTTCCTTTTTTTCCTGCTAGAAGGATGGTGCGCAGCTTTTCTTCCCGCGGAGGCTGGTTGCTGTAGGTTAAAGTCCGCTTTGGCACTTTGCTTGCTTGACTTCATGTTCTGTGCCATGGAAAAGCCCCTCCTGTACGAAAGGTATCAAGGGCAGTTATCTCAAAAGGGAGGACTTCGGTGTCTGCTCTGTGGGACATCGTAGAGGTGTTGTGGCCGTGGGCGCTTGCTTTGGCTTCTGAGTTTGTTCGCTGGCCAGCGAGTTCTGGTTCGCAGCCTGCGCCTTGCTGCAAGGGGCCTGCGGCGCTGGGGGAGTGGCGCTCGCTGCTTCTGCGGCCGCCGACGGGTCGGGGAGCCTGCGGAGCGCGGCCCAGCGCTGCGAGCAGGGGCTCCGGGCTCCCTGTGCCCCTTCCCCGCAGTACAGCGGGTCGGGCTGGCCCCTAAGCTGCAGGGTACCACGAGCAGGGGCTCCGGGCTCCCTGTGCCCCTTCCCCGCAGTACTGCGGGTCGGGCTGGCCCGTTTGCTGCAGGGTACCACGAGCAGGGGCTCCGGGCTCCCTGTGCCCCTTCCCCGCAGTACAGCCGGTCGGGCTGGCCCCTTAGCTGCAGGGTACCACGAGCAGGGGCTCCGGGCTCCCTGTGTCCCTTCCCCGCAGTACAGCGGGTCGGGCTGGCCCGTTAACTACCAGGTAAGCCGAGCAGAGCCTCCAGGCTCCATGCTGCTCCTGGCAGCTCCCGAGTTTGCCGCCTTTATTGTAAGGGAAAGGGAAAATCATCCAGCGTCCTGAACCGCCACCTGCCCTAAAGACAGGGTTGTTTGGGTTGCTGAGTATTTCACTTCTATATTGTCAACTTGCACAGCTGCATTTGTTAAGAATAACAGTATAAGATCATGTCCATAATTAGCAAAAATTGTCGTATCTCTGACCTCGATTCCGCTGCAACCCTTGACACCAATTGAAGGTCTGACCATAGACAGCTACGTACAGATAACTAACTTTATTTTTAAAAACTGGAACTTGCCGTGGATAAGGAAAAGCCCTACAGGGAACAGGCAGAAGGAAAACTGTTGAATCACGTAAGCTGCTGGCAACAGTCTTTTATAAAGGCAGTGAAAATTAATGCTGAGATTATCTAATATTACGGCAAATTGGTGTGGTTTTATTCATAGAAGTAAAATTTAAGTCTTGTTGGAGTTCCCAACTTGCTGGGTTATGAAAAGCTTATTCTTAATTGTATATTATATTTTCTCTGTGCAAAACTGCTGCATGTTTGTTTGAAGTTGTTTGATCTGTTGTAGAGCATTATGCATTGGCACATGAGGGAGATCATTATTTTAGGATGATCTGTTACATCTAGGTAAGCCTTGAAATAAGTTGCCGTGAATATAGCAGCTACGGGTTATGAAACTGTAAAGATGTAGGTGTGATCACCTACAAGCGAGCGGCTGGCGGGTTGAGTAACAGGAATGCGCCCTGGAGGGCTGCCAGGTATGCTCAGGAATCAGCATTCTTTTCGCTGAATGTGAAAATATTTCTCACCCCTTCCTATGCAAAAGACAAAAACAAATGGAGAAACTGACTGTACAGAAGAAAGCAAAACTGAAAAATCCCTGTCATAGCGTAAGCAAGATTTTCCTCTGATTTCTAGTTATAGTAATTTTAAGACTTGTCAGTGGTAATAGCAGGTAAAAATTTTCAGAGAATGTATTTTTTAAGATGACAGCATCCTTCAAAAAAAATCCAGTAGTTACCTCTTTATCTAGTTATCTAACTGTTAAAATCTGCACTAACTCATTACTGCTGGCAGCTTCGTAACTGCACGCGTGGAGCAGCTGCTTTACAGCTGGCACTGGTCCTTGTTCATACCTTCCAGTTCCAATGTGTGGCACACAACTGGTTATTTCTGTTAGAGGTCTAAACTAATTAAGGCATTTTTAAGAATTGTTTTAATTAGTTGTCTCTGATTATGTGTCACTATATAGTAAGTATTCAAATGATCCTGTTTCATGGGAAAAAGCTTTTATTTTTATGTCTGCATTATGAGGTTGATGTTCCCTTTTATTCTTCCTTCCTTCCTTCCTGTATTAGCAGAGGCATGGCAATTAAAACAATGTTTGGAGTAGCTCAAACGATCTTCGTCTCCCAGACACCGCTGTGGATGCAGAGCGCGAGCTCCCGGCCGTGCCAGGCTTGGGCTCTGCTTCCGAGCTGTGGCCTCAGTCCCGTCTGTTTTGCCCTCCCAGGTCTGTTGTACTATGCTGGCCACGGCTACGAAAACTATGGCAACAGTTTCATGGTGCCCGTTGATGCCCCGAATCCCTACCGGTCTGAAAACTGCCTGTGTGTGCAGAACATCCTCAAGCTGATGCAGGAAAAAGAGACGGGCCTCAATGTTTTCCTCCTGGATATGTGTCGGAAAAGGTAGAACTAATCCCATCTGATCATTCCTGAACAGTGAAAATTGACATGGAATATTTGAGAGGTGGTTTTACTTCATGGTGCGGGGAGGTGGTGTAATGACTTAATTTTGGGGATCCGAGTGTGAAGTTCAGTTTATTCACAGCCCTCAGCAAGAGAGATTAAAGCGGGGCCTACTTGAAAAAATAAGTAACAATAACCAGGTGCTTTGGTAAAATGGCAAGGAATCTGGGGGGAAAGCTGCTCCCCAAGCTGAGGTTCCACCTAGATTGAGAATTCGGTGACCCTGAAAGCTCGGAGCAGCGGGAGCCCGAGCCCTGCTCGTGGGCAGGAGTCACGCGTGGGCTCGTTGTGCGCTTGCCCCACGCGGGAGCGTGGAGGTGGCGACTCAGCGTGTCCTGGTCCTGCATGCAGATCCCTGCCTCTCGATTCCGGTGAGAGATACTTCAGCTCTTCTGTTTGTTTGCTTAAAAGTTACAAGTTGTTGGCCTCTGTAGGCAGACTCTGTGCAGTTAGGCACACTACCTTGCAGTTAGGTACAGAGGCAACGTGAGTATTTTCCCTTCTATCTTAGACAGTCTTTTTATTTTGGGGAGGAAGGAGAATCCATGTGATCAAGACATTAGTTTAATGGGAGGGCTAAGTACTTTGAGAGCTCTTAAGAGACATGGGTTTATTTTATGGACTGCTTTTATGCTGAAGAAATTGTAGTTTTATTTAGAGCTTAAAAATCCAGAGTTGTAAGAGGGGAGGATAGTGCGTGTATGAACTAAGTGCTTGGTATTCTGTGTAACTGTTCGTTACTATTTGTTTGTTTCTCAACAAACAACAACTGTTTCTCAGGGTTTGTTACTGTTATTTCTGAAATTACTTCCTGTGTGTTTCCATGTATTGCAGAAATGAATACGATGACACAATTCTCATCTTAGATGCTCTGAAGGTTACAGCCAACATCGTTTTTGGATATGCAACGTAAGGAAACTTTTTTTTTTGTTATGCCACGGAGATTTTTGAAGCCAGAACAGACCACTGAGGTTGTATAGCTGATCTGCTAGACCAAAACGCCAATTATTGGCTTAAAGGGACAGTAATTTATCCCTACATGTATCTCCTTGCTCTGTCTTTGACTTCATTCCTCAGATCGTTCCGTTCAGTGTGGGGTGCTGGGAAGAACCCAGCCGACAATAAAAATGCTAATTACTGATTTCCTGATATTCCCATGCAGGTGTAGGCCAGTGCTAGTGATAGAACTCCATACAATATAAACAATATAAACAATATAAAATTTATTAGAGATTTAAAATGACAAAAGAGGAAAAAAAACAGCGTGTGCCCAGACACCCATAACACTTCATTTGCCTGTGCTGAGCTGTGGGAGGCAGGGGGAGTTGCTCTGCATGCTGCTAAGGTGTTCAGCAGCTTCCCCTTGCGCACACCGCACCGCTGCGGAGCCTGCGTGCTGCGTCCTGGCTGCTCTGTGTCTCCTGGCGTAATACCAATAAATTTCTGGAAAGCATGGAGGTGTTAAGCATATCAATACATGAAAAGATTGAGCAGTGTTTTTCCTTTTTTAGGTAAAAAGAAGAAAAGCTGCAACTGCAGTTGAAATTATTTGAGGTGGTCACTAATGCTGAAATGTAAATAAGCTTTCACTGTTGGGTTTCAAGTGACGTACAAAAACTACTGATATAGTCAAATATAGTCAAGAGCTCTAATAATCTCCTGTGAGCAATTTAAGTTCCTCTCATTAACTGATTAGGGCACTGTCTCTGGTATGGTTTTGTTGTGTGAAATCTTTGCAGATGAGTTGGTTGCAAATGAGCATTGCAAAGCCACAAAGAGCCAGCTGGCTCCAGACTTGACTTCCTTCTCCCATTGTAGCATTTCCTTCGCTCACATTCACAAACAGAACTTTATGCCGTTTGTCCTCACTTTGATCTTAAGTCATGTAACATCTATAGTGTCTTTCCTTGTCTGATCTTGGTGACCTCGTAGGTGCCAAGGGGCAGAAGCTTTTGAAATCCAGCACTATGGCCTGGCCAATGGGATTTTCATGAAGTTCTTGAAGGAGCGCCTGTTGGAGGACAAGAAGATAACTGTCCTGCTGGACGAGGTTGCGGAAGGTGAGCTCCAGTTTCTGCATTAACTGTCTTCTCAGCCTCAGTTATTTAAACGCTTCCTTGCTGCACTGCCATTCTTCTTGTACAGCAAGTGTTGTAGTCTTCTTTAAGCTCTTGTTGTGCTGGGTTAAATATGACCCGGACAAGAAGTGGGTGCTGTGAGGCTGCAGGTGAACAAAGTTTACCATTTCTGGAGAGATTAGATCTCCTTTAAAATAGTGGTATTACACTTTTCTTTCTGGTGTACCTTGTTGCTTGGTGAACTGCTTGTTCTGAAATGTTTTTCTGCGTGGAGCTTTGAATTGTCCATCCACTAAAAGGGCCCTGGTGTCTTGTGGCATCTGATGCTGCTGCTGATCCACTCTCTTCCGTGCACGCGCTGACAGCCCCCGCGTCCCGCCTGCCTCGAGCCTGCCGCAGCGATGGTGATTGCTGCCCATCATCACGGTGCAAGGGGACGGCAAAGGACAGTCCCTCTTTAGTGGGCTCTGTTCAGCTATTGCCTCCTGTATTGTCAGGAGAAGCAGCTAAAGTGAAACTGCTGAGGGACAATGTATTTGCTTCTGTCTTTGAGGCAGCGTTTCCCCAAAGCAAATGGAATAGATACAGCCGTTAAGGGAGTCGACTGCGTGTTATTCCATTACTTGTAGGTAAATGCTTCTACATAGGCAGTGTCTGAACTTCCTCACGTCAGGGAATTCAAAGCTGTGTGATCAACAGCATTCTGCTCTGGTTTCTGATGTCCTTGTGAGACAGCAGGCACCCACTTATGTTTTTGTAATGGCCCCAGACTCATCGCTCTTTCAGTGAGTATAAAAAGTTCACAAATTGTATTCTGAAGAAGCATGCAAAAACATTCTTCTTGCCCTCTTTTTCCTGCCACCGTTTTTGTCACTGGTTTTGAGTATGGGTCAGTACTTCTCTTTTTGCCCATGGTTTCTGCGTTGGAGCTCAGTCCTGCCTATGGCCACATTCCGCAGCTTCCTCAAATGTCACGCGGAATATGGCTGAGCATCTCTTACTGCCTCGTCTGCGCTATCAGGTTAATGTCACACGCTCTAGATATCCCAACACATGACCCATTACTTAATTACCTCATTCTTCTTGAACTCAGAGTAGAAGGAAATAGATTTACCATGGAGGAAGTGTGAAAGCAGCTCCCGTTGGGATTTGGAGAGCAAGTAAGTGTCCCAGCAATGAGACAGAAGAATAAGGAGGGAGATAACGTCCAAGGCAGAGGATAGTTGGGCAGCATTCAGGAGCAGTACATGGTGCTCGGGCTGTGTGCGAGTCCCACGTAATCGGGGGTCCGCCAGGATGGAGGCTGCGCAGCCTCCTGGAGTGCCCTGTCATCCCCACCTAGAAACGGTTGTGCCCCGGTGCACACGGAGCTGCTTGTGTTTCAGCGTGTGCCCGTGGCCTCTTGTCCTGTTGCAGGGCACCCCTCGAGAGCCCGACTCTGCCTTTACTCCCCCTCGTCAGGTCCTTGTACCCATTGGTAAGATACCCCTCAGCCGTCTCTTCAGGCTCAGCAATCGCAGCCCCTCGCCCGAGAAGGGGACGCTCTGGAAACACAAGTTTACGCAGGAGCCACGACACTGTCACAGGCACCGCAGCCAGACAACTTCTTTGAAATGTGGTTGATTTGGTTTGAATTTCTACAACATTGATAAAAAAAAATTGAATTGAAATTATTTACGTCTTACTTTTAGATATGGGCAAGTGTCACCTCACCAAAGGCAAGCAAGCTCTGGAGATCCGCAGCAGTTTGTCTGAGAAAAGAGCATTAACTGACCCCGTGGAGCAAACCGCGTCCTCCGCAGAGTCCCTGGCGCGGAACCTGCAGTGGGCCAAGGCGCATGGTACAGTACAGCCTGCCCGCAGGGTGCTCCTCGCGGGGGGATGTCACGCTAGGCTGCTGCATCCCTCGGGAGAAACAGGTCCCTCAAAAATATGAGGACAAACTTCTTACTAATCTCTAGTTCATGCAATGTCTGCTGATTTTTTTTTTTAATGGACATGAAATTACAATTTGAAAGAAATGGAAAGAATTCAAGTTCATGTCTGAATTTTCTATAGTATTTTCAGAGCTTGAGCATTCTTGGTTTGGGGGTTACCTCTGCATGGGATTGCACTGAAAAATGTGACATCCAGAGTTTGACCAGTGGATGCTGTAGGGGACGCTTGGGATGCCTTCCTTTGGGAGAATAACCGTACGCTGTGTTGATATTAGTGACATTTCTAGGTGATTTTATGACTTTTTGTGGTACCTCAGTAATCTCATCCTAAAGCATCTCAAATCCCCAGCTGGACTGTGTGGTAAAAATTTTCTCAGTGATGGAAGTGGAGTTTTAGATAAATGCAACTGAGATGGTTATTTAAAATTGGGATGAAAGGAATTCTAGGCTTTCTGACATTTTCTTGGAAAGTGAATTTTTTTAATCTTTTTCAGATAAATGCATTGGATTATGATTTAAAATTTCTTTGATAGCTCTAACAGAGGCTTAGTGGACATTTTTAAGACTTACCTGATTATAGACATAGATTCTTGCTCGTGGAATCAAGCCCTTAATTCTCTTTGTTACATAACTGAAACACAAAGCCAAAATTCTAAAGACAATGGTATTTTACAATTTACATGTTTTAACCTATGCATAGAACAAGTTGTGTTTGGAATTTGTTGTTGCAATATAATAATTCCCCTACAAATCGACTTCACATGGGAGTGGAAAAATCAACACAAAGTGTTATTGTTGATCCTGGAGCACTCACAGATATTTTCCTCTGGTTTGAGCAAGTTGTTGTGTTAAGTTCTCTTTGAAGTCTAATCATGTGGTGTTTATTTGCAGAGCTTCCAGAAAGTATGTACCTTGAATTCAAATGTGGTGTTCAGATTCAGCTGGGATTTGCAGCAGAGTTTTCCAATGTCATGATAATCTACACACGAATAGTAAAGAAGCCCCCAGAAATCGTGGTGTGCAGAGCCTACATTACCGACTTCGCACTCGTAAGTGCCTCCTGCTGGGTTTTCAGTGACCACCGGCCACTCGGGATGACAGCGATCTGGCCTGTCCCTGTCGGACTGCACCTTTCATAATAAAACAAATGTTAAAATCGAGTGCACACATCAGTGTGTACACAAATACCTATATAAATATGTAAAAAAATACTTGTGTTTAATTAAAGAAATTTCATTAAAGAAATTTAATGTCAGTACTCAGGGGTAAGGAGTCCAATGAGATCTGAAGACAAAATTTCCTGCTGGACAAGGTCTTTCTGGCTTTATAACTTCACACTTCTTTGTACCTAGGGTGAGAGTAAAACCAAAAGTTCTTCAGAGCCAGAGAACATTCTTTCTGTAAAGCACCTAGGACACTACTGATTCATTATAAATATCTGAATTAATATGCATAATAAATATGTATATTTATAGGCCAGCAAATTACTGTTATGGTGCCTTATTTCGTAGTAGGATTTTGGTAGCAGAAAGCAGCCTTTAAAGAAACGCAACAAATCTGAGAGGAAGCATCAGCAGTAGCCTAAATAAATGTTACCTTTTCCACCTGTGATTAGCAATGATTTTAGCAGCTTTTGCATGTTATCCAGACTGTGTCGTCTTTTAAGAAGAAGAAAATTTGGACATTAATAAAGGAAATGCTCCTAACTATTTTAGAACTCAGTTCATTTATTTCTGTCTTGCAATAGGATCTGGATGTGGATCCCAAGGAAGCCAATAAAGGAACTCCTGAGGAAACTGGAAGCTATTTAGTGTCAAAGGACCTTCCCAAACACTGTCTCTACACCAGGCTAAGCTCACTGCAAAAGCTAAAGGTCAGTGTATTTGTGCAGACCACCTCTGCACCTTGTGGGAATGTTCTTAGGTTTTGTAACTCAATGCGAATGAAGCAGAGCTGCATCTCAGCAGGAGCTGAAAATGTCGTACGTCACCCCCTGCCGCTGCAGCACATGCTCTTGGGCACGCAGCCTTTGAAGGCTTCTCTAAGCTCTTTCCTGTGTCTCTGTGCTGTGAACATGTGGGCTGGGTGTCACTTGGTCGTCCCCAAGGCTTCTGGCAGGCGGTGAAATATAAATACTTCTAGAAATAAAAAATAAAAGTCAGGTAAGCAAGATAGTGACCAAAAGAGGTACTCAGGTCAACAGGTTCTGAGACCCTCTCAGATAGTGAAGGGGTCAGAAACACTGGTTATTTTGCTGTCATCTTTGAAAAGCAGATCTGTTTCTGCTGCTGACCTCACCTGCAGTAGCAGGAAGCCAGATTTTCTAGCATGTGGGATACCTCTTGCACAGAGACTGAAACATGGTTCAGTTCTCCTGCTTTTGCTTGTCCTGTTCAGGGATGGGTTGATTGCCTAAATTCTAAGTGTAATTTAAAGCAGTAGAGGGAGACCGGACCTTGAATAACACTTTTCCTGTTCATCTTAAGGTTGTCAGGGATATGAGACTGTTGGAGATGTCTGACTGCTTCCATAGGTGTAAGGAGAGTGTGCAAATATTTTATGAGAATAGACTCTTTCTGCAATCCCACCTAATTTCTCATTCCAGAATCTCCTCTCAGTCCAGAATCTCCTCTTTCCATGTACTGTGTTTGTAGCTGATGAGGTTAACAGTCTTGCTTAGCATTGTGTCTTCAGCTAGAATGGTTAATCTCCTTCTCCAGTAAATTATTCCTCTGGAGAAGTTTAATGTTCCATTTATTTGGAATAAAACTTTTTTTTTTCTTTTCTCTTCCATTGCAGGAGCACTTGATCTTCACTGTTTGCCTGCACTACGAGTATCCAGGAATAGAAGATACAATGGACGAGAGGAAGGAAGTTAATGTTGGCAAGCCCCTTATTGCTAAATTAGGCCTTCATCATGGATTCAAAAGTAATAGCTGCCTTCAGACCTGCTGTGTGCCTAATAACCCTTTTCATAAACAAGTGGAATCAAGTGCAGTGACAGCCAAGTACTATTTCCCTAGTCATGACCGAGCAAATCCCTGCCCAGGCGGTTATCATCCAAGCACTGTTTGCTCAGACAGCACTGGGCAGCCAGGGGCAAGTTGTTGCAATGGGGCTTCAGGTGCGTTAACTTCAAGACACGAAGTGCAGAGTTACTCACCCCCTGCGGAAACGAGCAACGAGCCAGAAGAGACGACGGACGACACCGCTGACCTGGAGCTCCTGCTCTCCCACAGCCTCCGCCTCTCCCGGCGGCAGTAGCTGGGGCGGCTGCGGAGCGGACGGTGTCGCTGGGGGCCGGAACAGCTGCTCTTCATCCGTCCCCTCGAGCCGGGGGCCTCGGTGACAGGGGGTCGGAGCCTCTGGAGATGGTGCCGAGGTCGGGGCTTGGTCTGTTTTACTCTCAGGGAAAGCTGCTCAGATCCAGAGAGATAAAACTGATGTTTTTAGGAATAAAATCAAGGGTTTTTATATTTTCTCCTGCTACTTGAAGTCAGATGCAGGTGGAAACGTGAGCTCCGCTGCGTTGCTCCTCGGTGATGGGGCGTGAACGCGCTCGGAGGGGGAACGCTCGTCCCGGCGAGGAGGCGGCGGCCGCTCGGGAGCCGAACGCGCTGGGCCCTGGTGCTGCGGCTGCCTGTCCTGTGCATGGAGCCTTGGAGCCTCCCGCCGCTCCTGCAGGACCTGCTGCCGTCACACGTTTACAGGAAACCCCACGTTGCCTCAGACTTACGTTTTTAGTTGACAGGGACATTGTTCGTTCTGTACCCAAGTAAAATAGACGTGTGTAGTAGAGGAAAAACGCTAACAAAAGTGAGCAGGAAAAGGAATTTCCATGGTCTGTATGTTTTTAACTTATTTTTTTTAAATCTGCCAGCCACAAAATGCTAAATGTTGTTTGATATGCAGGTATTTTCATACATACCACATTAAAATAAAATTTTATGTATTAGTGTATGTCATAAAAACCTCCTGTTGAGCAAATAGGATAATACATAATGTCACTGAACGGAGCGAAGAGGGAGTGAAGATGGGGCGAGTATTTTAATATTCCAGTGTTAAAAATCCCCTCTCGTTGGGGGCTTGGTTTCTTTTCCTGCTCGTGCGTGCCACCATCAGTCCGGATGCTCTGCTCGCTCGGAGGCAGCTGGTGCTGCTGCCTTCCGCCTCCTCCCTGGCCGGGTGTCCAGCCCGTGGGAGAAGCTGCGGGGCGGTTGGAGGGCAGTGCAGGGGCAGCAGAGCTTGTGAGGAGGAAAGAGGAGCTGGGCCAGGGACCTGCGCTCGGGTGCTGTAAGGGCTTTGGGTTGCACAGGAGGAACAAAGCGATGGGCTCGTACGGGGGTAGACTGCTCTCCTGAAAGTCCTTCATGTCAGGTATTTCTAAGGTTGTTATTGATCTGATTCATGGAGATTTGCTCTTCAGTTCAGGATGAACAAATAACTGGAATGTGGGATGGGATTAAATGCGAGATTCGTGCGTGTTAGAAGTGCCTCTGCCCATAACAAGTGAAGCGGCAGGTGGGGTTGGTCCTGCAGTGACTGGTGTGGAGGTGCTGAGGTTTGCAGGTACTTGGGCAAGGCACGTGAAGGCTTTGAGGCTCGTCCATCTCCAGTGCGGCGGGATGTCCCTGAACACCAGCTCTTGTTTTATTGTGATGTAGGAACAAAACAAAATCCTGCTCAGTTTCTTTGCAGCACGAATATTCTTTCAAATGCAGACACTTAGGGAAGCCTCTTGCCCGCAGCCGTGCAAGCCAAGGTGGTGATTCCAGCACACACAGTCAGGTAGGCGCTATCGCTGCTTTAAACGCAGCCTGCGTGAGCTGAGGGGCAGTGGCTGCCTGGCACCTGGGTGCATCACACCCCGCAGCAACTCTGAGCTCGTCCCCCTGGGACCCGATGCCCCAAGCCTCCCCCGGCACCAGGTACCCCACGTCAGCTCCCGTCCTGGGTCCTCCGGCCTCTGGGGCTTTCGCTGCTCAGTGCGGAGGCAGAGGCACCTCCAGGAGGCAGAAGGACCCTGTGCTCGGAGGTGAGCGGCGGCGCTGCAGGCACTGCCGCTCTGCGGGACCCCGCGCTGCCCCGGGCTCCGCAGCACGGAGGGGCGGCCGCGGGCGGCTGCTCTCCCGGGGGAAGGAAGCTGGAAGTGGTTCTGGTTTCAGAGAAAGGACAGTTCCTGCTTACCCAGCCCCTTCCACCTTCACCAATTGCTCACCCGGGTGAGCAATTCCAGTCCAAAAGGGCACATTTGTGTATTAAATGTTTGGGGTTGCTTCAAAGTAATGAAAAATGTTTTTTACATATGAGCATCTGGCACTTTGGGAACATTCGGAGATGTTTTATTTAGTTTCTAAAGTCTTGATACTTTGAAAGACTAAAATATATTAGCAGGGTGTGAGGTAATTATTGTTTGAGAGTTACGTGGACAGTAGCCTCCTGCCCTGCTGATAGTGATAAGCAGTATTGCTTTGATAAAAACTTATTTTCCCTTAAATTACTTACCCTGCATTGAAATAATTTTTCATATTTGGAAAAATCATTGCAGTGCTTTCCATCAAGTAGCAAAAAATAATAATAGTGAAGAACAAGGGAGTGCTTGATTCGGCCCGATACGGTTGAGAAGCGTCGCCACCGTCCGGCCGCGGCTCCCTGGGCGCTGCCGGCAGCTCGAGCAGTCCCGGCGGCCGGAGCAGCGACTCGGCGGGCGCCAGCCCTGCGCCCCTCCGTGCCAGCGGCTCTGCCTGCGTGTTCATGCGTGCAGAGCATCATACGTGCATCTGCAGATGGGCTGGGCTTGGGGAGTGTTAAACAGACACTTCCAATGAAAGATGTACCTGTGCATTAATTGTTCCGCAGAGTTGATTTATAAATAAAATGGCAGTTTGAGACGCCTCCAGTACTGCTTGCCTTGGTTTTCTGTCCCGTGTGCAGACTCATTCCTTTTGTTCCCGCTGCGGTGACAGGGCTCGTGGTCCCCAGCAGGCGCCTGCGTGGCCACGGCTGCTGCTCCCTGCCCGCGGTAGCAGTGCCGCCCTCCCGGCCCCGCGCGGGAGCCGCAGCAGGAGCAGGCGGCGCCCCCGAGTCCGGGCCTCCCTGCACGGACGTCCCCTTGGAGCGGGGACCTCGCTGCTGCCCGAGCTCCGTGGCCTGCGGGGCCGCGCACGTCCCGGCCTAGCGCACACCCCAGCCCTCAGGTCCTGACCCTCTGCATCTGAAACAGGGCATTAGGCCCTGCAGACAATGCGGGCACGTGCTGGGGGAGCCGTCACCCGAGTGTCGTCTCGATGCTGGTCTGCTGAGGACGGCGCCGCTGCCCCGCGGTGTCCCGGCTGCCCCGCGGTGTCCCGGCAGCCCCGTGCGCGCGGTGCAGTCCCTGCTGGAGGCCGCCCCATCACTGCACGCGGCTGCCCCGTCCCTGCACGTGGCCACCCCGTCCCTGCACGCGGCCGTCTCCGCACGGCCCCGCCGTGGCAGCCTGGCCCTGCCGGGCACGGAGCCCCGGCCAGGCCTCGCAGGCGCAGTGACAGCGGCCGCTTTGCGAGGTCGAGCCCAGGCGGGACCGCGGGCAGAGCAGCAGTTGTACCTGGCATGAGTCAGCACAGCGGGACGGAAAGTGGATTCTGATAGATAATTCCTACCTGGGCTAGGGTTTTGTGTTCACATGCTTAGTGGATGCAGAGCGGCCTTTGCACCACTTCTGTCCCGCACGAGTGGCGGACAGTGCCCTCCCGGAGTTGGGAGCTCCATGTCCCCTCGGGCACACGACGGAGGCCCCTCTCTGCGGGTGCAGACGGCGCAGCTGCGGCTGGCGGGGAGCCCGCGGGTCTGCGAGGCCTCGTGCCCCCTTCCTGCTCACCGCGGCGTTCGCCCCGGCCTGGCGCCCAGCCCGGCTGCCTGCAGCTCGGATGGACCCGGCACACGCGAAGCCCTTTGGTGTCAGCTGGGGGAGCAAACCCCTCCACCCGGCTGGGCCCTGTCCACCGCTCCCCTGCCCTTTCCAGGATCCCTGGGACGAGCCGCGGGGCCACCCCGTGTGCGCTGGGACACCCCGTGTGCGCTGGGACACCGCTGCCCCTTGCAGTCATCTTGTTCCATAAAACTCCTCATTGGATCCCGTCAACACTGCCCCTGTCCATCTATTAACCCTTTGTTTTACAAACTCTGATAACCAAGCACAGTTCTCCTGTGAAGACCATGCACTTCTAAAACTGGAAAAGCTCTATCTGATGTCAAACCACAAACATTTTCCTTTCTTAACAGAATATGAGGGAAAGGAAGGATAAAAACAAGTTTTATTTTCTAAAATTTCCCATGAAAACCCCCTGCCCGTTCTCACATAATTCTATTCAAAGTTATTTCCCTTTTAAAATCATTAGTCATATTTTTTTATATGCTGTCATCTCTGTACTAGTCAATTGTAATGAATATATAATAATAGCTACCTTGAGAATGATATTAGTAATGTTTTTACATACACAAATGCTACTGAGTCACCGGTGACAGCTACTTCTGAAATTAGCAGATGGTGGCCCTAGAAGAAAACATGTTTTCATGCTTCACCCCTCCATTTATTTCCAGACTGAACAAAGATAACTAGGTAGTAGCATCTGTTGATGTAATATTTCCTGTTAAACTCCATCTGCCTGTCACATCTGAAACCGTGCTGTATATGTAGGGGTAAAAAAGGTATAATTAGAATTTGAGGTGACACATGCTGGTGTTGCTTCTAACATGTAAGGCGGACCACTTTTTATGGACAGCTTTTAGAAGAGAGGCAATAAGAAGCGCAGTGACACAGACATATGATGCCAACAATAGTTAATTTTGGTGTTTAGATAATTACTTGCATGCATGCATGCAGTGCAAAATGTAAATTTTTGCCTTATATTTTCCAAGCCATTCCTTGCACGTTAGACCTTTGTAAGAATTTGTGTTGTTCTCTTGGAAGGGTGGTCAGGAATGGGTGAATCCAGCCCGTCTGCCTGCAAAGGTTGTGCTGTGGCATTGAAACCTGTCTCAGAGCTAAAACAGAACCAGCAGGATTCAGAGCAGCTTTCTGCTGTTTACCCCTCTTTTGCTACCACAGCAGAATAACTCACCGATTAAATATTTGTTACCTATTCAACAAAGTGTTAAACATAATGTTGCGTGGTTGTTATTTTCTCCTCTCAAATGACACGGGGCTCTAAACATCGATTCGTGCTTTATAAATTAATTGACTTTTCTAATGTTGGCAGTTGAGCTCCATCGCATCGGGCCAAGGGGCAAAGACCCCCTCGTGGAGGGGCTGCTTGGGCTCTGCGGTGGGCTGTGCCCTAGGGCTGCACTACCAGCAGCAGGTGGTTACCGAGCCCCGAGGGAACTCGGTGGTTACCTTACTTGAGGTCACTGCAGCGGGCAGGGGACGACGGGCACTGCCAGCAGCAGGTCGTCACCGAGCCCCTCGAGGGAACTCGGTGGTTACCTTACTTGAGGTAACTGCAGCGGGCAGGGGACAACGGGCACTACCAGCAGCAGGTCGTCACCGAGCCCCCCGAGGGAACTCGGGTCACTGCAGCGGGCAGGGTGCGTGTGCTCAGCTCCTGCCGGTGCTGCCGGGTCCTTGCGCACGCCGCGTGCCCACACAGCGCCCGTTCCCCAGCGTGCGGCCAGGGGAGCCCTCGCCCTGCTCCTCCAGCCGCTTGTGCCTCTGCGCCGGCTCTAAGGGCCCGAATTTCAGGTCTTAAGCTCTCGAGTTCCCTAGTCTTGTGCTGAGATTCTGTGTGCTGCTATAACTGTGGTTATGACCCAGGCATCGGTTCTATTGTCAGAAGTTTGTTCCTTCCTTCCTTACATCACTCAGGCAGTTTGGGAGGGAGGAAGGATGTCAGCAACATGCGAGGCTGTGACTAATGCTTAGGAAATGGTTTTGGCAGAAAAAAAGAAGGGAACTGTTTCAACGAAACTGTTGTTGGTATAATGCCCATGCTTTCAGGGTGTCTTAAATGTATTTCTTTATTAATAAGGAAAGGATTTGAAATAACCCAGAAACAAAACAGCCTGTTTTCAGTTTGCCATCGAGTTGCACAGATGTGTTACTCTCTGAGATCTAATTCTAGAGGAGTAATAGCATCACACTTCATCCTGTTAATTTTATACCACATTCTTTGGAATTCATCAGCATCATCTCTGAGTGCCTGCTGATGAAATGGATTAATTTTTGGAGCCTCTTGGGGAAGGAGGTGTGGTACTAATGAAAAAGCCATGTTCAAATCCCTTTTTAGGGAATTTTTTTTTTTTTTTTACAGAGCCTGAAATTTCACATTGTCCTTGGGCTGTGAATGTGGCTATAGGTAGATACCTGCAAACAAAAACAAAGGGATCAAATGCCTCTATTGCTTGTTTTGTTGCTTCCAGTGTAAGACCCTGTCTCTCAGAGCACGGGTTTTGCCCTCCCGGAGACCCCCGTGCTCCCAAACGCGGCAGCTGGGATGCGTTGTGAAAGGGAAGCTGATGGAAAACGCAGCACGGTAGTACAAAGGGAATAAGTGCTACTCCTTGCCATTAAGGGGACATAAAGTAGCATTTTTTAGTGCAGAGTAGATTGGTCCTAGAGAAAGCTTTTTAGGCTCAAGGCTCTAATGTGCTTGCAGGTTTTGCTGAGCAGATGGGGGCTCCTGTGGTTGCAGCCAGCTCCGTAAAGGTCCATTGACAGAAACGCCATCTCACAGGGTCCTGCACATCTGCGCAGCTCTCTCCCACATGCACACACAGGTTAACGCGTGGTTAATGCCAGGAAAGCGCTACCTTATTCTTTAACTATTTTTTTAATTGATAAAATTCATTTGAACACACTCTGACACGCCACCTAAGACGGCGTCCTGAGCAGTTGGCTGAATGAGCCACCAGGTGTCAATGTTTTTCTGCAGATGCCCTTGTCTGTGCTGGGCTGCATTTCAGTCCATCCTGGTCCTCTGGTTAACTGAGCTATTAATTTTCTTTTCCTAGCAGGCATTTGGGTAACAATGTGAATTTCTAGTATTGAACGGTTAAGATTACACTATGTGAGAAGAGTTTTCGAGAACTCAAGTAGTTCCACTCAAAAGTAGTGAAAATGAAGTCTTTCTGGGGAGCCCAAACCGCAGAGTCTCCTTCGGCTGGCAGCGGGGGTGACAACATCTGCCACCTGCCCAGGCCACCCCTGCCACCTCGGGACACGCTGGCGGGGGGACAGGACGTGACCCCAAGGGGTGGCAGGGCAGTGAGGACCAGCCTGGAATAAAACAGCAGCTGCGGAGCCCCGTGGCGCGGCCGGCACGGGGGAGGCAGCAGCAGCTGCGTGGGAGAGCAATTTCCGAGGGGAGAGAGACAAAGGCAGGACACTCCACATGTGAAGCAGTGGATTAGCCCCCGCGGACAATGGGGCACGTGCTGGGGGAGCCGCTGCCCGCCACATGCTCACAATCTTCCCGAGCAGGCTGAAATTAAACACAATCTAATCAGGGCCGCAGCAGGTGCGAGCAGACGCAGGCATTGTCACCGCTGACAGCAACGGATGTCTTGCCAGGGAAGAGCCGCTCGCCATCGCTGGCCTGGGAAAACACTCCTTCTATTGGGAGGTAACTGGGCCAGAGCAGCTGGGGGTGGGGACGTGCTGCTAACCCACCCCGCCGTCCCACAGGGACCGCTCCATCACCTGGGGACCCCTTCCAGCAAGATAACTGTCCTGCATTTGTTCCTTTTGTTGAACCAAACCAAAGGACGCGCACCACCTGCCCTTTCGCACAAAGGAAGGGAAGGCCATTAGAGACCGTCTCCAAGAGGGCTGATAACGCTGTAAGCACGGGCTGCCACCGCGCGTTGAGCCGTTCGCGGCTGCATCTGGGCTTGGGCTGGATCATCCCCTGGTCCATCTCCCTCCCTCTTCTGCTGGACCTGCTCCTTCTGCCGTACACGTGTCCCTCAAGGACTGTTGAACAAAGCAGAAGACCCTTGTGAGATTGTTGTGGCGCCTGATAGCAGAGATGATCTGAGCCCTCACACCAAAACGTCAGGGGCCGACCCCTCTGTGGCGGCAGCAGGTCAGGCTGTCTGATCCGGACGCATCCCCACCTGCTCCAACGGGGCTCCTCCGGACAGGGGCACCTCCTGCGGGAGCAGCAAGGGGAGCTGCTCCTTCTCGTGCCCCAGGCCCCGTGCAGGGCTGGCAGCGCTTGCGGCAGGCACGGGTTTATCCTGCTGCTCTTGAGCAGGATGAGCAGCCGCTCTGCACGGAGACAGCACATTTAGAGACAGAGCTCCAAAAGGCACCAACTACTCCCAAAACAGGCATGAAATAATAATGGTGGCGGGGCTGGCCAGGTGTAGGCACCTCTTCACAGCCAGGCTCTCGGTGCAGGCGGCAGGGCCCTGGCCTACGCCGTGAGAGCGGCCCATGCGAGCGCCCCATGAGAGCGCCATGAGAGCGCCCCATGCAGACGAGTGTCCCATGGCCTGGTTTTCCAGACTTGCTTTGTGCGTCCCAGTCCCCAAGTGCCGTTCCTGTGGCTGCAGCGTGCCCCAGAGGCCCCTCCTTGCAGCAGGGCCAGCTCCAGGGACGGGACACGGCAGCAGCCCCGCGGCTGGCGCTCGCCATGTCCCCGCTCCCCACAGCCATGACAAGCGCCAGGTGCTGTCCTTGTCCTCCTCCCCTGCACCCGCTGGGCTGGATCCTCCCCGTATGCAGCTCAGGAAGCAGCCCAGGTGCAACCACGGCGCACAAGTGACAGTGCGGGTAACTTTCTGTTATTTCAGTAAAAGCCCTCCCATCTCCTACAGCGACAAAGACATTCCTCACCAGGTTCAAGTTTTCTTGAGTTTGAAAGGGAGAGATTATCTGTGGAAGAAATCATGCAGTCCTATTAAATCCGCACACCTCTGTTTTGTGGGCTTTGCTATTTGGTCATAGAAACTGGACTTAGCATCACACCGGGGGCTTCGTATGCAGGAAGTGGTTTATTAACGTGGAACTCACACCGTGACAGACATGCTGAATGATATAAAGCACAAAAATATGGGCATTATTTTCAGTAAAGAGCTCACCATTAAACAAATAGCAATACAGATTTGTTTTTGTTATAATCTCGCAATACTGATAATTCACAGGAAAAAAGCAGAGGTTGATGAACTTTATTTTGACTTATTCCCCCAAAAAACATTAGCACAGAAGACAGCTTAGCTGTCATGCATGAATGCCATTAAATACAGTTGGGTGGAAGAATCACAGAAGAGGTAACAGTATTTGAAATTTTAAAGAAATGGAAATGGTGATAATAGCACCAGTTTCCCCTGAGAAGAGATCATTTTCCATCTTTTACCACAGCAAGTAACTGAAATGGAGCGCTCTACAGTCAAAACAGCAACAGACTGAGGAGTTTAGATCTCTACCAATCTTTTGTAAAAAGTTGTATTTTCTTAAGATGATCACCAGGGAAAAATTATGTGTGAAATAGCAAAGGTTGTAAGAGGTTTGGGGTGGGGGTGGGTTTAACATACACATGAGCTTGGCAATATTTTGAATATTCTTGATTTAATCCAGGGTTCTAAATCAGTATATACCAAATTCAATATTCAAATATAAACTACTTATGCATTTTGCCTTCATCTTATCAAAATACTGGATCAAAGTTATTCCTGTGTTCTACATAACTAGGATTGGGATGTAAGAGGAAACACATAGTGTCATTTATTGTAGGAATTCTGATATTTCTTCCATTAATTGTATATTTAGATACTAGCCAATATCTAGCCAATAGTAGCCAATACCGCCCCAGGAAGCTCTGCCAGCATCAAGGTTCTGCCACCTCGGAGCTGAGCCCCGCGGCGCCCGGGGACTCGTGGTCACCCGAGCCCCAGGAGATCTTCCTGGCAGCGGACAAGGCAGTCCCGAAGCCCAGAAAGTGGAGTAATTACACAAGTGGAATTTGTGTAATCCTGACTCATCTTGTATAACCTTTGGAGGTGATGAATCAGACATCCTTTCTCCAGCAGGAGACACCAGGACCCAGTAGAGAGGTCTGAGCTTGCTGGGCAGAGGTGCGGGCTGCTCTGCCGAACAGCAGGCGCCTTTGTGTTCGCTTCAGCCCCAGCCAGCAACCACAGAGCTGCTAACGGTGTCTTCTTCTGTGAGGACGGTATTTTCTGAGGTAAACACAGCAGACAAATAGCAGGGACAATCACTCTTGTGGGAAACAATCCTGTAGCTAATCCAGACTTTTCTAAAGGTTTCCTAATTGGCTGCCAGGGGCTCTCTTTTCACACCTAATTCGCCTGATAACTTGTTCAGAGCCCAGCACTGGATGTTGTGGAGTTTATTTTATTCTTATTTTATTATGTGCTTATTCCATTTTATGGGGCGCACTCTGCAAAGGCAGAAGCAGAAGCCTCCTTCTGCCTGTTTGAACTTGCCGGTTCCAGAGGATGGGCAAGTACAGCTGTCAGCAATGCCAGGCACCTGCGGGGTACCGAGTGTGACCCACCGTGTCTCACTTTCCAGTTGCCCCGCTGCCTCACTGGCCCTCAGAGCACCAACCCCAGAAAGGGGTGCCCAGGCCATGTACTCACCACTGCATTTTGCAGGTTCATGGGCATCATGAGCTTTGTGGTACTTCAAAACACAATAAATAAAGAAACATTCTTCTAACATCTGTCACAGATCTTCCTCAAAGACAGATGTGCCATTACCAGTATGCCTGCTCCAGCCCCAAGTGGATTCTCTAGCATAATGTCTTCTCGCACTTCTGAGTTTTAATTTCAGAGGAAAGACGTACCCAGAGTGCAGAATTCTCTATATCTGATCCCTGTCCCTGTGGTGGTCCCATGGCTGAGAGCAGCAGATGCTCCCTGCAAAACTGCCAGCGCAGGGGCCGGTGGGGATCTTTGTGATGAGGTTTTGGACACGTACGGCTAGGCCAGGAGGCCAGTGCTTAAACACACTGCTGTCTGCGGCTGAGCTGGAAACGACAAGGGTATCCGCTCCGTCTCGTCAGGAACATCGGTGGCACACGAGGGCGAGACCTCACCCGCTCTGCACTCAAAAGGGAAAGAAATCCTCCACAGCATCCATGTGCACAGGCCTACAGCATCCAGGAAAGCATGACAGGGAGGAGGCAAGGAAAGATTTCAGACTCCTATTTGTATACCTACCTCCAGCTACAGTTCAACAGAAAGGGGAAAATCAGCTGCATTCTTCAGAATATTGCCGTGCTGGGCCTTACATAAACTCATGGCTTCAAAACCACTTCCTAGTTCTAAGTTTGCAAAGTCTCTTAACTGCTGCTGATTTGTGTGAAAAAGCTCCTTACCTTAAAAAAAAAAGAAACAGAGAGAAACAGATGTCTGGTCTGGTTGTGATAAAAACAGTTCTCCAGAAAGCTGAAGGACTGGGGTTTATTCGGTTTCACTTCTAGGATTAATTTTAGTTTTCTCTTTGGCTATTCTGTTCAGCAGTTGCTTTTCCTGCTCCACGTCACAGAAAGTGCTGATCTCTGCGCTGCAAGAAGCAGCCTCCCTTCCGCAGGCAGCCCGAGACTAGCTGGGTGCTTCTATGCCCCACAGGGCCGAGTTTGGCCATATGAGCCTTAGGGCAGCTACTGAGTGGGATTAACCATTTTGATTCTGCACTTACTGCACTGCAGGGGCGTTGCTAGAGCTGCTGCCTTCAGGGAGGGCCAGGATCTCGCGCCAGCACTGAGGTTTCCATGCAGGGTCATTTCGGAGCAGGGAGGAGGGTTCAGCCCTGCTCGCCCAGCCCACTTCCAACCTGGTAGCCTGTGGGCCCAGTTAAGCACAGGATTTTGCACCTGCCTTTAGTGAGAAAGAGACAAACTCCCTTTTTCCTGCCTGACTGCTCATTAATTGCTGCTTCTAGACTTTTTTTCCCTTCAAACTGTAGACTTGGTAACCGCAGATGTCCTCCCACACCATGGGAAAAATCAGCTTCATGCTTCAGAATATTTCCGTGATGTTCCTTGCATAAATTCATGGCTTCAAAACCACTTCCTAGCTCTGAATTTGCCAGATCTCTTAACTGCTGCAGATGTCCCCGCGCACCATGGCCTGCCCTGGGCTCGGTGCCCAGACGTGCTCGGCAGTCCCGAGCCCTGGGGACCCCGTGCGTCCGAGCCGTGCCGGTTTCACTACTCGCTCCTACTCAGGAGGTCGCTGCACCTCCTCAGCTGTGACCGGGGCAGCTGGTGCAGACAAAAGGCCAAGGCATCCCGAGGGCAGAGCACAGCGACAGCCACATCTGTGGCTAGGGACACGGCTCGCTGCTGTCCACAAATCGGGGTGCAGAGGGGTTAGCGCAACGGGGCTTGCTGTGACCTCCCCAGACCCGTGGGAAGCGGCCAGACCACATTCCTCCAGACTGGCCTCCGGCACAGCTGGTGTCTATCTGGGCAGAGGGAGGTGTGGGTGACCCAACACACTGCTCATCACCTGCTCGTGGCGAGGGGGACATTGACGGTGTCTGTCTCTGCTCAGGCAGGTGAGTCACAGCACAGAAACAGCAACAGAGACCAAATCTTGTAGATGCTTGGGAGTAGAAGGGCAGCGTGTATGTAAGTGAGCATATCTGTGGGCACTTCGTTTTTATGTACATGCTTCATTACTTGAAGTGACCTAAGAGATAGTTAGTAGGATATATACTCAGCTACACAAAGATTTTCTAGGCTGAGGACAGTGTCAGGTACTTTTAAGAACAAAATTTGTATGCTGTAAGTTTTGTCCTTCTTATCTGGATTACAGGATTCTAGCCTGACAAAAGAGACCTTCAGAAGAGACAGTTTGAAGGCTGCAATCCACAGTTCCTATAAGGAGCGCTTGAAGAGGCAGTGCCATGCAGAGGACAGTCTGATGGTGAGAGAACCAGAAACATGACACCTAGACGGATGTCACTGTAAAAAATTATCCCATAACCTTGCACAAGACTCTGCTCCAGCCTTTTCCAGAGTGCTGTGTAAATGCAGGTGAACACGCAGCATTCAAATAGCTGTTGATAGCACCATCTGCAAAAGGCTAATGGCTCATTCATTAAGCAGTGGGAGCCACAGCCTAATCAGATATTGTATGATGAATAATTCAGAAATAATCCTCATATCTTTGAATAAATATCAAGAGAAGGGAGGAAAAAAACCCCATACATATGGCATATTAAGGGAACAAAACAGGCATTTTTCAATGTCTTAGGCTGATGAGCTTCGTTATACTGGATGTTAATCATGCAGGTGGCTAATGCCTGCAGAGAAAGCTGAGCAAGAGGTTTCTGGCCCAGCATTTGGAAGGTGTTAGTAAGCAGAAAAGACTACGCTGCTTATGAGCAGATCTGTTAGCTCTGCATTTTGTAATCTTTACAGAGGCTGCTGTGCCATTTGCTGGTCACACAGGTAGAGGTCCAAACTTGTCAGTTGATGACCTAGGTCCCGGTCTGGCCTTCTATAGCGCTCTGCCGTGTTGCTGGGCAAGTGACTCTGCTCAGTGTGTGCTGTCCTTCCACATGCGCATACCTGTGCCCCGTCACTGCAATTGAGCAGTATTTAACTGTTGTGCTGAAGTGCATGGCGTGGCAAATTTGCAATGTCAATGGTCAAGCTGATTTTTTTTTTTGGTAGGACCTCTGTGCAGCTGATACAGATGCTATAAACAATTCTAGTTGTTTGAGAGTGCCTTAGTGCAAAACAAGAACAGCCGGCAGGTGAGGGCAAAGTGTGGCTAATGCAAACCAGTGCGGCTAATGTAAGCCAGCGTGGCAGCAAAGACAAGTCCTTCGGGATGTGCTCACGTAAGGCGGCCGGAGGGGCGTGAGAGGAGTTGGAGCAAGGGTTGATTCAGCAGGGACTGCACCTCTTCTGCGGCTGTTGCAATCCTGTGTTCTTCGCAGTGTTACTGCAGCACAGCAGAAAGGCCCTTCCAAGGTTCAACAATCGCTCACGATCACTTTGGTGTAAAGCTCTACAAGGACATCCTGGGCTGGACACCTGGATGTCGCCACATCAGTGTTGGTCAGAGCCCTATGCCCAGCACTGATGTCACCCATGAGGATTTCTCTGACCGCATTGAAACCTCAGTTGCAGACAATGAGCCAGACTTGTGCTCAACTCTCACTGTAAAGACACTGGCACTGCCAAGTGTCATGTCCAGCCCTCCTGGCAGCGCTACTGGAAGGGCACAGTGTGGATCTGGAGATTTGGATGTCCTGTATTGGGTACCTTTCCCACGAGGAGTACCACCTGCCTTATTTTCCACACATCCTTTCTGGGGACTCAGATACACATTTCTTCTCCTTCCTCTCCTTCAGGCAAGAAAGCATTCCCCCTGAATAGGTACTGGGTCTCCATAAAGGTGCCCCTTGTCTACATGCAGTGACCGTGCACTACTGAGGGGTGAAGAGCGATGCCATTGTAACCCTTCATGTCATATTGCAAACACAGCCATAGTTGAGCTGGATGCTCCTGGCAGGATGAGATCCACACATCTGCCTAGTGTTGCAGGTACAACTGAAGTGCGGGCTGGATGGAGGCCTGTATGGGCTCCAGAAAACATCTCTGCTGCTCAGCTGTTCATCATCTACGAGCTGCAGAGCCTGATGTGGCCTTGCTCCGCCTCAGGGCGCACACAGACTCTCTGCTTTGGCTTTGGAAGAGCGGCCAGGCTCCTCCTGCTCGCAGCCGGGGTGCCCTGCGGAGCGCGGGGCTGCGGTAAGCCAGCACCTCGCGCTGCTCGTGCGCACCTCCGCAGTGGGCACGCGGGGCACCTCATACGTCAGCCCTCTGTGGAGCCTTTCAGCTGAGGCGAGGCCGGGAAAGCCCTGCCAGGGCATGGCAGCTTCGGTTTCTGCCCGGGAAATTTTGCCAAAAAGTCTGCAACGGAGATCTGCTAAAATAGCTCAGCTGGTCTGTCAGTCACCAGGGTGAATGCAGCCTCACTCCTATAAATAGTTTCATGAAAAGCAAATGAAGGATGTTCTCAGAAAATCACAGCAAGTGGATATTGCTGTTAGAATAACTTTGGGGCCTTCTCACATCTGCTCTGGGTGATTCCCTAGACAGGAGCTATTTTCACATCGGTGGAACGGCTCTCCCAGAGACACCATTAGTGCAGGCGTGAGTTACACTATCGCAGCCTGCTCAGCTGGCTTGGCTAGCTGATGTGTACGGCCTCACAGACGGGCTTGTAGGTGCAGAAATAAAGGAGCGTGTGAAGTGTTTCTGTGGCAGAGTCCACTTCCATTGCCGGGAATGCCCAGGGGAAGCGGATTGCGCGCCGGGACAGCAGCCCTCGCGTGGGACGCGCGCTCTGGCAGGGCAGCCTGCTGCGTGCCGGCCAGGCCTGATGCCACCCGGGCTGTCTGCCCTCCGCCTGCGCTCCAGCCCCTCCAGTAGCCTGAGGATGAGGGCTCCCTGTTTCCAGCCTGGCCCCAAGGAACAGGGTTTAACTGCCCTTGAATGCGGGCAGAGGCTAGGCCCCTTTCAGCGCTGGCAGTGCGCACGTCTGTGCAGGACTGTGGATAGTTTCATAGATGTGGCACCCTCCTTAGCCTGGCATAATGCTCACATCTCAGTGCATTTCCCTGCATCTCTCTTACTTACGGAACCTTTTTAAGGCCATGCTCTTTACTCAGTAAGAGTGATTTATATGAATAATGGCTTGTTTTCACGGCCTTCTAAATGTTTGTCTCCTGTCACATCTGTCCCCCATAGCATCCATCTCCCATGGTGTCTGTTCCATTTTGCATCCATCCTCTTTGGCATCTGTCCACCTTAGCATCTGTCCTCCGTGGGGTCCATCCTCCGTGGCATCTGTCCTCTGTGGTATCCATGTTCCATGTGGTCCATCCCTGCTTTTCCATGGTGTCCATTCCCTGTTGTGTCCATCCCCCATGGCACCCATCTCCTGTGGTGTCTGGTTTCCATGCCCTTGGCTCCCCTAGGACTTCATCTAATCTGGGCAAAAGCTTAGTTTTCTCATTCACATTTCCCTGGCAGAGGGTATCCATGGCTGCTTGTAGGCACTGGCTCCTTCTATTTCCTTCTCCTCCTGTTCTGCACAGCCCAAACCCAGGCTGAGACCTGCCCTTTCCTGGGGGCTTTCAGCTCACAGTGTAGGGACAGCTGTGACAGCTGTGCTGCGTTGGGCATCTGCCATCAAGGACATGGCTGCAAAGGCTGTTAGTATCTTCATATTTTCATTTTCAATGATTCAGCGTCATATTTTCATAACAGTGATTTATGGTCTCTAAAAGGAAAATGGCTCTACTTTTCATGCTGTAATGTATGTATTGCCACAAAATTAGCAGGCAGTTGGACCATTTTCAGGTTAAATATCAGCTTGCTTCCTAAATTAAGCAGTCATTCATACTTTTACATAAGTAGGGTATTTCTTAATCTCTAATGAGCGGGATAAAAGCTATTCAACTGCCCATTGATCTAAAACTAAACTGTAAAGACCATAGCTTGTAGTTCTGGGCCTAGGAGATAGAATACATTTGTACACATCCTGAATATCTTTTCTGTCACCATATTTTTGTGATTACTGACAACAATTCCATGCATTTTTTTGAGATAATTCAAATGGACCCCAAAGTCTATTGGTCCTGCAGAATAGTCTTTATAAGGAATACCAAATTTTACTTCAAAAGTCCTGTAGAACTGGCATATATCTATTTTTGTTTCTTTGTTTTGCAAAAAAAATAAAGCTGAAAACCAACTACGCCATCTTCTGTTTGTTTATTTATTTATTTATTGGAAGACCGGTCTCACTGCATTTTAAGCTTGTTCTGTTTAAACAGACTTGGCGGAGGTACTTTTCCATGTTGAGCTCTGTTAAAGGTTAGCAACTGCGCACACTATTTTAACAGATGCAAAGGGCATAATGTACTGAAGCCGTGGAAAACAGTTCCTTTCCCCATGAGTTTCTCTAAAAGGCCATCTCCACTGAGGCCCTCGATCCTCCCCACCTTGTCCCTAGTTCAGCGCAGCACACTCACTGGTGTGCAGAAATAAGATGTACAGTTTGGAGGTCCATTAATTAAAAAAAAAGCTTTAATATTGGAAATGGGTAGGATCAGCATTAAGCAGGAATAGAGAGTGGGACCTCCTTAATATCTAAACCAGACAAAAGTGGTCTAAGCCACTTTTGGGTTCTAGCATCTTAGTCAAGGTTCAACATGGGACGTACATAAATCTGTATAGCATCCTTGAGAATGCTGCCAGGCTTCCTCCTGGAAAATGCCTGGTAGATCCCAGGCAGGAGTCCCGAAAGGGCTAAGGCCTCCCCATCCCGACGCTTTCCTGAGGCATGGATGCCTGTGAAGATGGGCTGTGAAGTCCAGGCGGGCTGGAAGGGCACCCAGCTCATGCCTGCGCACTGCAGCAGCGGGGTTAGCCAGCAGCTGAGAAGGTTCTCCCGATCCCCTTTGAGGTCACGGCTCCATCCCCATGGTGCAGTACAGTGTTCCTCGGACTACGGATAGTCCGGCCCTCAGGGTGCCCGGGCTCCTGACGGCTGCAGCGTTACTGATGTGACGCAGCGGCACGGACCCAAACGCCCCTCACGCACTGGGAGGTGGTGGGGTCGCGGCTTCTTACTCTCCTTCCTCCATTCGACACAGCAACCCAAGCAGAGCACATCAGCCAGAGCCTCCTTCCAGTCTAGTCGTGTTCTAGGAGACAGAGGATGGAAGTCTGAATATTGCAGGAGAGCAAAGGGTGCAATTCCTCTATACCCTGGGAATATCCCTAACTAAGGAGTATTTGGGAGCACAGTTTCTAAGGATGCTTTGCACGTGTGCAGCTGCTGCCATGCTGCAGGGGAGGAAGCGGGAGCAGGCTCCTCCAGCTCATCCGAGACCACGGCTCCCTCCGAGCAGTGCCGAAGCTCAGGCGCGAGCAGGAATTAATGCCACTCGCTAGGATAGCTGGTTGCTGTGTGGGAGTTCGGAGAATTACACATTGGATTCAGGCCTCTGGAGGGAGAACTAGGTGATATTTAACTCCTGCGCCCTCCTGCTGCTCTGGTCTCGACTGTAAATCAGAGCACTGCAGTCTGCTGGGGCCAGGTGCCACAATGCTACCGCACTTTGATAAACACATTGCATGACAAATGTTTAGGTTTTAGGGTGCTCTTTTGCTAGGAGTTGTATTAAAAGAAGACTTTTACAATCTAAACTTTGTTGATGTAGATGCAAGTTTTGAATCAATTTCTCCCTACAAAAGTCCTTCTGTGTTACCTCATTTAGGTTCACTTTCTCTGATTAAGTCTAGAAGCAATCTACACATTAAAAGTCTATTATGCTTTTCTGGAAGCAATTTCAGAGCTTTTAGCTTGAAACATAACAGGACATTTATTTTAATAAGGAAGAAAATAAAGTAGTTTTGCCAAGAAAATACCTAGAAAACAGAGAAAGGGAAGTTTAGTTTTAAGCATTTTTTCTAAAATTCTGACTTTTAAAATATGGCATTAAAGAAAAGTGTCCTTGCATTCTTAATAGTGATTAAAGGACAAAAAAAAAAAAAAAAAAAAAAAAAAAAGAAATACACAAAAAGAACTACAGGCTTCCATTGTGTTCTTGTGGATAACATGATACAAGAACTTTTCAGGTGAAAACCTAAAAAAACAGAATTGGACAGATACTATGAAATATTTGCCAGAAGTTATAGAGTTATGGGTCAGAAAAGAAATTTAGGATTGCAAATATGGAATATATATATTACCCTTTTTGCTTAAACTAAGGATGTTTCACTAGCCAGGATGGAAATGTTATTTTATTGGAAAAAGAACAAGCAAAAATGGGAGAGAACTAAAAGGATATCACTTTGAAAGCAAAAAATTAAATGTAAAATGGCTTCATTTATGTAAAAAATTAAACATAAATAGGTTCATTTTTAATTGTGTGAATCCACCTGCAAAATCGCATTTGGCTCCAATGTATTTTTAATTTGTAAAAACTATGTTTTAGCTGTTTATAGTTGATACAGCTAAAACAGATTCCAATACTGAAAGCAGAAAGAAAACAGCAGGTTTCAGAAGTCTGTATTTTGGGAGTCTTAAAAATCCTTGAAAATAAATAATTAAAAAGTTACTATGGAGCACAAATACAGCATTTACGGCAACATCAAAGGAAGAATGTCTTGATTTGGAGCACTCCTTTTTGCTGACTGCTGAAGACAGTGGCCTCTATTTGTCTTTTTTATTTTTTTTCTGGAAATAGGCAAGGTGTGGTCAAAATCGATGGTTCCTGGATGAATGGAAGACACAGTAAGTGACCTAACAGCAAAGCTCACTGCCTCCCCAGCGCGGGCGGCAAAACGTTCCCCGATGTCGGTGCAGTTCAGAGGGTAACGGGAATGCATTGGTGCTTCCACTCGTGACTGCAGAGACCCTCCACCGCAGAGACGCTCCACAGCACAGACAAGTGCGGGAGCCGGATCCTCGGCCCCCACAGAGGGGACTCTAGTGCACAGTAGTGCACTGTAGCGAAATGAAAGGGCTTCTGTTCCGAACACTCTGGCAGATGAAGACGGGCAGGTCTTACTCTAAGGTGGGTGGTCAACAGCACATGGTGCCACCCAGGGCTGCCAGCAGCCAGAGCCAGGGGCTGGCAGAAGGTGTCCTGCAGCACCTGGTCTTCCTCACTGCATCCTCGGGGCATCCTCATCCTCACCGGCGCAGCGGGACCACGGTCTCACATTTCCAGCTGGCCACGAGGTGGTACAGGGTGGACAGAGAAAACACTTTGAGATGATAACGTCAGGGGTGGAAGCTGGGCAGGTGCGGACACCAAAACCCTCCTGAGTGGCTGTGGAGGTTACGTCCCTGTGCTGATCGACGGCCAAGACAGGATGAGCTCTTACCCTGTGGAAAGGTGCAGGAACTGAAACTACCTGCTGCAGGAACTGAACCTCAGACCTGTGATGCAAGGTCAACGTGCTAAAGCCCGCCAGAACCCTTCCAGAGCAAAAGGGATGCTTGTTAGCTGTAGCTTTTTAGGGACACTTGCATTGCAAATGTCTGTTATGGTGTGTTGGAACGAAAAAGGAATCGAAGGAAAGACTGTCGGCCTGGCACCATTTGTAAATGATACTATAAATCTCTTATTTTGTTATTTTTCTGTTAAATATTTGCAGTGGCAGACTTCATTCCATGGAGATGTCAAAGACACCTGGCTGGAAGGAAAACAGTAAATCAGTCTGAAAGACAGCAGGCACAGAGACCTTTATGCCATGTATAAACTGTGAAATCAATTAACATAATATTTTAGATACTAATACTTAGAGCAGCTGCCATTTTCCTTATAGCATTACACAAGCAGACTACAGAAATCTAGGATAAGGAGAGCAGTTCTCACTTTTTTCTTTTTTTTTAATCAAACCACAGTCTACTAGTTAATGGGGAAGGCAATATTGTGTTAAAATATTATGGCCTGATTCTACCAGTCTCTTGCAGGATGAGGAAGCTCCTTGAGGGTTCTGCACACTAAACGACGGGGCCTCTCCTTGCGCAGAGCACAGATCTGTTCCTGTTCAGCACAGCTATCCAAATGGGTTCACTCTGTTGAAATGCTGCGGACTCCGGGGGCTGCCCGTTTGCCCGAGCTGGCGGCTGTGCAGGTAATGGGAGGCCGCGCGGAGGCACTGGCCTGTCCGCACGTGCGGGGCGGCCCGAGGGCCCGGCGAGGCCGAGGGCGGCCCCCGGCAGCGAAGCTTGGGGGACGCTCGTGCGGCGCTGCTGGCACACATGGTGTGCATGGTCATTTTTTGTGCTCTGCACAAACAAAAGGTCCCGCTTAGCTCATACATGAGGCAGATGTTGCAGTTTCCCAACCGTGCTGCCGCGGTGACTCCCTGCAGAAGGAGGCGGCCTGTGGCTGCCCCGAGCTGCGCGGGGCAGCGGCCGGCGCGGCAGCCGGCGGGTTGCGCTGACCTGGGCCTGCTCCACGCCGCCCGCTGGGTCCTGCGGGGCCCGGTCCGCAGCATTTGGTGCTTTGATTTAAAACACTCGATTTAAAAGCGTTTAACTCCACCTGCCCTTTCCTCAAAGCCAAAACCAAGGTCGCAAAATATTCCGCCGCCACAGAGGAGCGAGGGAAGGCGCCGGGGGCCCGTCACGGCGGAGCTCGCCCGCGGCTCTGCCTTGAGAGCGCCTCTCGCGCGGCGAGCGCGCGGACGCCGGGCGGCAGCAGGAGGCGGCAGGCGGGGGCCGAGCTGTTGCAGAGGGGCCGCGCGGCGCCCCGGTCCTGCGCCCACACCGCGTAGCCCAGGATGGTCCCACGGGCCACGCGCGGCGCCAGCGGCTGCGGACACGAGTATCCCCATGGAGACAGGGATCGTGCATCCACCTGGGAATTCCCATGCCAGGGGTGCAAAAGCATCCCATGGGATGGGTGCACCCGCCATCCCATCCCATCCCTGCCCCGGGACTAGCCAGGGGCTCCCCGGCCTCACCTCGATGAGGACCGTCACCTCGCGGCTGCCGTTGGGGTAGAGGGGGCCCAGGCGCCGCCACACGTCGGGTGCTGCCGCCGGGGCTGTTTGGGGAGGAGAGCGGGAGGCGCGCGCCCTCGCCGGGATGCGGCGGCCGCTGCAGGGCCACGAGCACCTCCTGCCCTGCGAGTGCCACACCGGGCGCCTCTCCCCGCTCCCTTACCTGCCTCGGGGGTGCTGTAGAGGAAGGGGCTGCTCCAGGCGCTCCAGGGGCTGCCGTCGCGGCGCAGGCGGCACCTGGCCTGGAAGACGTAGTGGGCGCCGCTCTCCAGCGTGTAGCGCACGCGCAGCCCCGCACCGCCGTCCCACGCGCGCACCTGCAAGGCAAGCAGGGCGCGGGGGCGGCGTGCGGAGCCGTCCCACGTCCCCGCCGTCCCCGCTGTCCCCGCCGTCCCCGCGGGCGCCTCACCTGCCACGCGGCGGCGCCCGGTGGCCCGTAGCGCTCCTCGCAGTGCACGTCCTGCTGCCGCGTGCGCTGCTCCCAGCGGATGAGCGTGCGCAGCGCCTCCGTGCTCTCCACACCGGCCACCACGGGCGGCACGGGGATGACTGCGAGCAAGGGCGAGCCGTGAGCCCCACGCGCTCCCTTGCAACGCCGGGCAGCGGCGCGCGCCCGGAGCACCTACCTGCGTGCTGCAGGTCCAGGTGGCGTGGGGCCGAGCGCGCCGTGCCCAGCGCGTTGCTGGCCTCGAGCCAGGCGGCGTAGAGGTTGCCGCCGCGCAGCGCGCTCAGCGGCACGGCGAGCGCCGGCCCCGCCGCGAACACCGCCTCCTCCTGCGTCCGCGCGCTGCAAGCAGAGCAGCCGTGAGCCGCCGCGGCACGCGCGGCGCCGCAAACGCGGCCCTTCGCCCACGGGGCGACCTAGAATGTGATTCGCTTCATACGGGCCGGCACGCAACGTCTGCATTTTCGCTGCGGAAAGGGAACTTCCTCGCTTACTGCCGGTTGCAAAAAGCAGAACGCAAATGGCACTGGGCCAACCGCACTTCTCGGACGCTGGAACTGGCACACTGCTGGGTTTAGCGTGTTCGCCTTGCTCCTGAGCTAGATGTACTGCTAAAGTTTTCTGTGCTACCTGCTCAGGAGTGCAGCTGTGCGGTGCCGAGGTCCCGCGTGCACCAGCCCCGAGCTCGCTCGGAGCAGCAGCCCCGAGCTGGCGCCGCAGGAAGCGCAAGTAGGACACGGGGCTGCTTTCCCGGCACCCGAACTAGAGCAGCCCGTGGCCGCGTCGCTCTGCGGCGGCGCCGAGCGTGCGGGCTCCCCGCTCACCTGCGCAGGTGCAGCACGTAGCGGGTGGGCAGCTGCGTGTCCCTGCCCGCGTCCCACGTGCACTCCAGCCGCTCCGAGAGCTCCTGCACGACGCAGCTCAGGTTGGCCGGGCTCTCCGGCGGGTCTGCAGAGAGAGCAGGGGCGCTGCAGCCAGCGCGCTCGCAAAGCCGGCACGAGGGCGAGCATTGCTGCAGCGCACCCCAACTCTGCATCGCTGCAGAAAACACCCCGCAAAGCCTCACTTACGGCCCAAACCCCCTCGCAAAGTGCCATCCTTGTACCCTCGCCTGCACTTACAGCCGGCGAAGACCTGCGTGCCGCACACGAGCCGCGGCCGCGGGCTCTCGGGGCAGCGGGCCACGCAGGTGACCACCCAGCTGGGCGCGCGCAGGGGCGGCAGGCGCAGCTGCACGGCGCTGCTGTTGAGCGCGCGCAGCTCGCCCGCGGCCACCGTGTAGTTGAGCAGGATGGAGTGGGCGGCCCGCGGGCAGCGCACCCTCGACACGCAGATGATGGAGACGTTGCAGCCCACGGGCACCACGGGCGCCGGCTCGACCCACACGTGCCCGGAGCACTTGATGCCGGCGAGGCCTGCGTGGACATGGGGGGTGGTTAGTGCAGGGACACGGGGGGGAAATGCCAGCAGAACGGTGACCTGTGTGCGGTGACTCACCCCGCACGTGGGAAACGTGGGGTTTCAGCGAGTGCTGAAGCTCATGTGGCTGCAGGGGAAAAACCTGCAGCCTCTGGAGCTGCCGCTGCATCTGCATCCCTGTCCCCATCCCCATCCCCATCCCTGTCCCCTCACCTGCTTGAGGATCTGAGCCGCCATCACGTGGCTGCAGTCGAAGATGATGCGGAATTCCCTGCCCCGCTTCATCTCCTTGAGCAGCGGCCTGGCGTCGTCCGAGTCCAGCGGGAGCTGGCGGATCTTCAGGCGGATGTTGTAGCGGGACGGGGCCATGATGAGCTCTTGCAGACGGATGAGGCCTTGAGGCGCGGCGGAGACGAGGCCACAGCGTTACGGGCTCTGCCCTTGCCCCTGCTTCGAGCTAGATCTTTCTCATATTATTTATGGGATGCCCTCAAGTTTCCTCCCTCCCTCCAATGGCCAATCTTAAAGATATATCAAAGCAAAGCTGGCATCTGTCAATCACTTAAAAAAACTACTATTTTGAGAGCAGTTGTCCTTGGGCAGGATGGCTTTTTCTGGCATTTCCCTCCTCCCCCACATTCAGCCGAAACAGAGCTCAGGTCCCTGTGAGGCTGAGAGGAGACCTAATGTGTGACATCTAAGGGATCAGGACACATTTCCGTAAGAAAATGTACCACAGGCAGGGACAGAGTGTGCTAAGCAGCTGTACAATAAATTAAAATCCACAGTATTTACCATGCACATCAGCAAAAGAAAACAAGCAAAATGTGCTTAGAGCTGTGAACAGAATGGTTTGCAGTGGTCGCTTAATCAGAACTCGGAAATTTCCTGCTCCTCTTAGACCTAATTTCCGTGCAGAAGGTGCAGAGCTGGGTGCACCGAGTGGGAGCTGCTGGGATCTAGCACTGCAGCAAGAAACCCGGCAGGAGCCTGGTGCAAGGAGGAGCAGGGACTGCAGCATGTCCCTGGGCACAGCAGAAGAAATGCATTAGAATATGCCACAAAGGGAACATACTGTGACCCACATTTGCCAAACAGCAGTGTCAAGCCGCATTTTCATCAGCCCTCCCCTAAAGAAACCACTTGGTTCTGGGGAACGGGTTTGGATGGGGACTCCAATGCACCTTTTGTTTGGGGGCTGTTTTTAATCTACAGTGCTGCGCAGTGCTCAGCTTCACTGTCAATGCTCTTTACGTGGACACCTCTGTCAGCTTTGCTTTATAGCATTAGCCAGGAAACAAAAACTTTCCCAAACTGCTTTTGCTTTTAGCTGGAAAGCAGCAGCCACGGAGTGCAGAGCCGGAGAGCGGAGCCAGGTTGGACATCGGAGAATGGAGCCCTATGGCCCTTCATCAGCTGCCATGAATGAGGCGGCTTTGGAAGTGCTTGTGGAAGAAACGCCCTGGGAAGTACTGGGATGAGCGCATGGAGCTGCAGCTCTTGCCCTGCTCCTTGTTCATGCCGGGATTGGGAATCTGCGACACGGGAGCAGGGCAGTGCGCGGCCGCGGCACCTACCTGTGCTGTCATCGTAAACCACGGTGGCCGACCTCCATTTCAGATACTGCACCAGGTCCAGGATGGCGTGGCTCAGCGAGGCGTAGTCGGGGTAGAGGTTCACGTAGAAAGTGTCCTTGTTATCCAGGGGGTGGTGCTTCCATCGCAGCTGGATGTGGGGCACTTCCAGCGCGTTGCAGATGGACTGCACGGCGTTGGTGCAGGAGCCCTGCGAGGGCCCGAAGATGGCAACGACGCCGAGCGCCAGCTGGTCGCAGGCTGCAGAGGGAAGACCATCAGCGAGGAGGAGGCCATGGGGACGATGGCACCGCAGGGAGGACACCGCAAAGCAGCGGGCAGAGCCTGGACGCCAGGAGGGGCCGCGTTGGGACGCGACGCACTCTTACCTTTCTTGGTGGCTTCGAAGCTGTCGTGGAAGTGTATCCGCTGGATGTCGTAGGTCAGCGTGGTGTTGGGCAGCAGCGTGCGGTTCCTGTTGATAATGTTGGCGGAAAACCTGAAGGCTTGTTCTTCTGCGCTCATAATCTGCGCGTTGGGGCCGTCGGTGTACTCAAAGATCCCTCCTGAAAGACAGCACGAGGCCGAGCAGCGTTAAGCCTTGCTGGACCACGCTTGGGCCTCCTGACCACGTCTGCATGCGGGCCCTGCACCACGGCCGCTCGTTATTTTGAGTGCCCTTTTTTGTTCCTCGTGTTGAGTTACCCAAGTTTTGACTCAGACCAGGAGAGTCGCCTGAATTTGCCTGCCCTGTTGCTCTGCTCAGCAATGCACATCGCGAACGCGTTCGCGTCCCCGCGTTCGGGAGCTGTTCGTGCCGTTACACCTCCCCGGGGGCCGCTCGCTCGTGTCGCGTAGCGCTGCCGTCCTTGGCTCCGTGTCTCTAAGCCTCGTCCGCCGCTCCCCGCTGGCAGCCTGTCTAATTGAAGTGACTCAGTGCACGCGTAAATTATGTAATTGTATATTCTTGCTGCCGAGACGCGGGGACGATCTCACACTCCTCGCAGAACCATGGGAAGACACGCACACCTTGTTTTGTCTTATTAGAAAGCAACCCCAAATTAATGGATGAGTGAGATAAGCAAGCGCAATTGGTAACAGATGGTCCCTGGGTTCATTAGCAGAAAGAAAATCTTCCTCTTCAATTTAAGGTAGCCCTAAAATGCTTTGTTATAGGCACCAGATGTCTCGTCAGCACTGCCGCTTTTGGAGCAGCTGCAGGAACGTGCTGCATCGCGCTGCTCTCACCGGCAACGGGCTGAGAGGGCTCGGAATCACTCCAGCCCCTCGTCCGGGCCAGGTGGGGTGGGACGGTGCCAGGGGATGCTCCCGAATCCGTTCCCCACATCACGGCCAGTCGCTTCCTTCCTCTCATCTTGCAACTTTGTGCCTCGCTGGCCCAAGTTGCAAACTGAGTGGAGTAATTAATTTACATCTGTAAACATCCAAAAGAAAAAAAAAAACACGTGAAAAACCAAGTAAATATTTGAATTATTCATTGCATGTCTCTGTTAGAAAAAGATATTACTAGTGATAACATGGGAGGGGAGGAGAAAAAGGCGCTGAATGCTCATTCTGGAAATACTGCTCAGGCCCTGTCATCTTCCATAAATCACTTGTCACCAGGTTTTCAAGCTAGAATGGTTAGAAAAGTAGGCAGGAGCCGAGCATAGTTTTCCCAGTGCCTGGTTCTCCCTGGATCATGCCCAAATGCTCAGTTATTGATCAGCACAAAGAAAATTATCCCTCATAAAGGTTGGCGCCACAGGCTGAGCGTCTTAGAGGCAGGAAAGCTCCTGCAGAAATTATACCAGAAACCAGGAGCAGACATCAAAGGAGCCTGAGCTTTGTCCTTGTCCTTCTGCTGCGCAGGACATGCAGGGAAAGGAGTTTTGCTCCCGGCAGCCTGCTGAAAACCTGGGCTCGAGCTGGGCCACTTGTGAGCGGGATGCGGGAGGGCGGGATGTGGATAGGTCCAAATTACGTTACCATCCCAGCACCTGCCCGGACACGGAAGGTTTCTCTTGGGAAAGGAGGATTCTGTGCAGGAAAGCGCAGCGTGATGGCGCTCGGCAGCGCCGCCGGCCCCGCTCCTGGCACTGCCTCGCTCCTTCAGCGCGTTTGTTTCCATCATTAGTTAAAGAGCCTAATAACCGGCTTGAAACAACTGATTAATGCATAATCTCCATCATGATTACATGCCATAGCTGGCATTAATTTGAAAAGCCGGCTAATTATGAAAATAATTGTTGCAGCTTTTCCATTTGAGCAAAATGGAGACTCTGGGCCGGGTTGTGGCGAGAAGGAGGGAGGCGGCAGGTACCCACGCCTGGGTAAGGAGTGAAAACAGGAGCCATTGACAGATTCCCAAGGGAATGGGATGGAGCGATGGAGGTGAACGGCCTCAGCGAGGCCCTCCCGGCCTCCGGGCTGCCATCGAAGCATCTGTCCAGGTTGTGCTTACGGGAAAAGTCACTCCGGGCAGTGGCGAGAAACCAGGCACAGGAGCCCGCAGCAGCTCCAGGCCCCTGCTCCCATCCTGCTGCTCCGGGTTCTGAAGGGCATGAACAGCCGGGCTGTTTCCAGGGAGAAAGCTGCCTTTTCCTTGATATAAAAGGCACCCGACAGCTGCTGTTTTGGGCAGTAAACATCAGGTAGTCACTGATGAAGGCAGCATTGCCAATACCCTCCGTCAGCCCCAGGGCAGTGGAAATGCCACCGAATGGAGCGGTCCAGGCCAGCAGCACCTGTGAGCACCCGCAAGCACCCATGTGCACCCGTGAGCATCCACACACACCCAGGAGCATCCATGAGCACCCGTGAGCATCCACGAGCACCCACAAACACCCATGAGTATCCATGCACACCCGCAAGCACCCATGAGCACCTACACACACCTGTGAAGACCCGTGAGCGCATGCATGCACCTATGAGCACCCACACGCAACCTCAATCATCTGTGGGCACCCGCAAACACCCACGAGCACCCACATACACCCGTGAACACCTGCGAGCACCCATGAGCACATGTGGGCACCCACATGCATCCGCAGACATCCACGAGCACCCGCGAGTACCTGTGAGCACCCACGTGCATCCGCGAGCACCCGTGCGCACCCGTCCCCTGCGCGCTGCCATTCCCCTTTCCTGGCTCTGCTGACAGCAGCCTCACTGGGGCTTCGCTCTTATAAAAATATAGGAAGTCAATGGGCAATAAAAAGCCAACAACAAAACGGTCCCTGCTTTTATATCCCATCTATAAACAAGCTTCATCCGAGATACTAAAGCGTCGGCCGTCGAGCAGGGAAGGGCTGCGAGGCAGGAGCGGGATCAGGGGGTGATGCTGCGGTCACAGGCGAGGGCAGGGGACACCAAGGCACTGAGTGTTAGCAGTCAAAACCAGTCTGTTTCCTCAATTACCGTGATGCTTTAAAGCAAGCTAATTGCTCTCCAGAGAATGTCAATCAGCAAGTGAGAGAAAAGCACTCGCACTGGAACCAACCCCACGCCTTGCTGTTTCATATTATTTTATTTTATAACCACCAAGGCTGCTGTGGAAGTGGGGTTTTTTTTTTAATTCAAAATGAAAATCTAGAGCAAATCTGAAACTACCTTTGAGGTCTCAAATCAGAGCAGCGATAGTGTGGTCAGGCCCTGGGCGTGTGGTGGGATGAAGGTGCGAGACGCAGGACCCCTGCGCTCTGCCGGAGCAGCAATCAGGGTAAAATCCACCCCATGAAGGAGCAAAAAGGTCCCCGGTGCCGAGGGGAGCCACCCCGGGGTCTCTGCAGCTCCGTTCTCGAGGTGACACAAGAGAAAGGCACCAGCGGGGCCTCGGTCCCGACCCGGTGCCCACGCTCTGAGCTCTGCTCCGTGCAATCCGCCTATTTTTAGCTTTGCAGAGCACCAAGTTGAGGCACTCGAGGATATTTTAGGTTTTTATTTTCTCCCCTCTTCCCCTGTTTAACAAAACAAACAGCTTTGTTGGCGGGAAGGAGTTTTTCAGCAGCGCTCGGGTTCGGTGTGATCTCCTGTCTTCTACTCCTTGCAAAATCACGGAGTTATTTAGCTTTGAAGAACCACCATTTCTGATAACACTTTTCTCTCCCCCGCTGACAGTGTTGTTCACACATTTAGACAGCTTTCTGACAGTCGCTTTTCTTGTGACATCCTGGCAGAAGCTTGTTGGGAAATAGCTCGTTCTGAGGCTGGAGCCGGCCCAGGGCCCTCCGGAGACTCCCGCTCCGGCCTCCGGGGCTCGTGGCATCCCCTCCCTGGTGTCCCCACACGGCTCCTTAGCTGGGTTCTGTCCTGGGAAGAGGATGGAGACGATGTGGGGACACCCATGTCACAAGCAGCACGAGTGGGACTACCCGGTCCATGATACCAATGGGCTCGAACCTGGCACCACAGGGAGGCTCAAGGCCTCCAGGCTCAGCTGTAGGTTGATCCTCTCCAGAGTGCACGTTCCCAGGAGACGGCGTCTCCTCTTTTTCCATTTTGACATTAAATATGCAAAATCTTATTTCATTTGCACTGTATTAGGTACTTCATGTCACAAGGGGTGACACTCTTCTCTATGTGTAAGCTGTTTAACAGATGAGCAGTCAAGTGGCAAAGAAATACATTATTAATGTTTCTGGCTAAATTAACTGATTAAAAACACCGTAGGTAAAATGTCCATATCAGCACTTTACTTGCGGTAAATGAGAAATTAATGGAATAAGGCGGCTTGCTTTTTAATGGAAAGTAGATAGGGATGGTCAGAAGGGTGCGATGGCTCCACCGGGGACCGGGATCGTGGCGCGTGTTGGGTTCTGTTAAGGATCCTGCTTCCTCGGAGCAGGAATGGGGCAGGAAGGGCCGGGAAACCCCCATAGGACTTGGACTGGGTCCCACATCCGACTGTGTCCCATGTCTGCTTGTGCCCTGTGTCCAGCTGTGCCCTGTGTCAGGTTGTGTCCCCTGTCCAGTTGTGTCCCATGTCAGGTTGTACCGCGTGTCTGGCTGTTCCCTGTGTCCGTCTGTGCCCTGCATCACGTTGTGCCCTGTGCCAGGTTGTGACCCCTGTCCAGCTGTGCCCCATGTCCGGCTGTGCCCCGCATCAGGTTGTGTCCCCTGTCCCGCTGTGCTCTGTGTCCATCTGTGCCCCCTGACAGGTTGTGACCCTGGTCCAGTTGTGTCCCATGTCTGGTTGTGCCCCACATCAGACTGTACCCTGTGTCCGGCTGTTCCCCATGTCCAGCTGTGTCCAGCTGTGCCCCCACATGCGGTTGTGCCTCGTGTCCAGCTGTGCCCCATGTCTGGCTGTACCCCATGTCCGGCTGTGCCCCCACATGCGGCTGAACCATGCGTCCAGCTGTGCCCCATGTCCCGCTGTGCTCTGTGTCTGACTGTTCCCCATGTCCGGCTGTTCCCCGTGTCCAGCTGTGCCCCATGTCAAGTTGTGTCCCGTGTTAGGTTGTGACTCCTGTCCAGCTGTGCCCTGCGTCAGGTTGTACCCTGCATCCGTCTGTGCCCCGTGTCCAGCTCTGCCCCGCGTCCGCCTGTGCCCCACATCTCCACGTTCGCCCCACAGCTCATCCGGTTCTGCTGCGGGACCGGCACCATGCGGATCCTCCACGCTCCGGAGCAGCCGCCCTCATCCCGCCCGCCCCGCGCGCAGCCCTGACCCAGGAGCCCATCAAAGCGCTAATCTGAGATCAAAGGCCTTCAGCACTGCTACAACAGAAATAAATTAAGTTAGCAACAGATTTGTTAATGATATTTACATTTCCAATTTGCATATACATGATTAAAAATGAAATGGACATTTTTACTTCTCAAGCAGCCTCAATTAATTAAAAAGAAAAAAAGACGCATCGTAATCTCCTAGGAGTCGATTCCCATCAAGATAAGGATGAATCAAGATGAAAATGCCAAAAAACTCGGTTCGCAAAGCAGCAGCAGATCATTCCAAAGCTTCGATCTCTGCAAGGGACCAGGGCACCGGCCTTGGCCACCAGTGACGGACGGGGACACCTGAGGGCAGACGATGCCAGGGGGACCCGGTGCTGCCACCAGCATCCGTGTGTGCCGCTGGGACCAGAATGGCTCTACCGATAGCCTTTAAGGGCTGGTTTCCCTGGAAAAAAAGCCACCCTGCAAACTTTGCTGCACTCATTGGGGTTGCTCTTATGGAGAACGAACCAAATCCCGCCCTTGATGTGATTAATGAGCAGGACGGGTCTCTGCCTGGTTGCAGCAGCAGAGATAGCGCATGGTATTGCCTCTCGCCCCGCTTCAAGCCAGCTCCCGCTCCACGTTTGCTGCCGTTCGGACCTGGTTCCGTGGCCGCTCGGTGCCTTTAGCCCTTCTCCATCCCGCCGAGCGCCCTGCGGCACAAGTCGCTCCCCCACATTTTATCCTGTCTCCGTAATCTCAGCATGTTTCTCCCCGTGATCACTGATGACGGAATATATCAGGCTCAGATGTCGCTTTTAAAGCCATGTTTTGGGCTATAAGCACATTTTCAGCTGTTATGTGTGGGAGAATGAGATGTTTGAAAGCTTAAAATTACTAAGAATCTATAACACATTTTTTAGGCAGTACAGCTGTAAATACACAATTTTTCCATGGTGTTTCTTTGGCCTGCGGCATAATCTGGTGTTTGGCACAATGTCCATCTGGTGCCCACTTTAGGTGAACTGGGAAGCAGGGAAAGAAGGACCCAAGTGTCCCAGATTTGGGCAGCCCGTCTGGCATTTCTGCTCTTTCCATTGGTTTTATTCCCGCCCGCCTATTCCTGTCATTTTGCAGGTAAAACCTGCTGTAATTACACAAGAGAAGCTGTCCTGTACTGAACCGAAGCCTCAAATAAAAATTCAACCCAAGTTAAATTAAAATTAGTGCGTGTTAATTAAATTCTACTTAATTATTCATTGGTAAGCCCCAGCTAATAAATGTTAATATCCACCTGGCATTCGGCATATAATGCTAGACTTAAGAAATCTAAATTAAATCCTATACTTCATTTACAGTGTCACCAAACACCGGCAGCAACTGATTGTTTCTCATTCTTGTGTTGATGCCTCCAAAAATCAGGACTCTAAGTGAGATGATGCATTGAATAACAAATGCAATTCTGCAAATATTATGACATATTGTTTGTCATCTGCCCTAAATATTTAACAGTTCAGTTTATGAGATTTTTACGCCACATGCTGTGAATTTGCTCCTGATAGATGCTGAATTTTCAAACCGTCTCTGTGCCATGATTGACAAAATGGGTTCCTTGATGGAGCTGCCATCCTAAAGCCTGTCAGGGTCCTGTCTGTTCGTGTCTGGTCTCCAGTTTCCCCTCTATTTCAGCAGAAAGCAAAGAGAAAGGGGGAAAAAATACAAAACCCCAAACCAAGAGTCTGTGCATCAGCCTTGGGGACCCAACAGGGGCACCGGGCAGGGGACAGGGACGTCTTGTCGCCTCTGCCTTGACTGACACATGGAGTGGTGGAAAGATGGGTCTGGTATAGGTGTTTTAGGATCTTTCTGATCCATATTTTTTGTGAATGATTGTTTTCCCTTCCTTTATTTTCTACATTTCTTAGTTGCCAGCTCTGGCCATCCAGCGTAATTGCAGCTCGGAGATTTGGTGACCTAAAAGCAGCACTTTATTCTGGGAAGCAAAGAGAAAAAGGGGAAGATGAAAGGGGCTGCTCTGAGAAATGCTTTCATTATCCTCCTGTCATCTCTGCTCCCCATTTACCAACAGCTACAGAGAGCACCGGGAGCACAACGGGACGTGCTGGGAGCTGCCCAGATCGGGACTGAAACACAGGGAGGATTTTTAAATTCCCCTAAATGATCAAATTCAGCTATTAATACTCTTTTCCGTTGCTTAGAAGACAATGCCCATGGAAAGGCAATCCGCACGGAGCTACAATCTGCATTTTTAGCAGCACTTGTGGCTTCTTGTCACTTCTGTCCCCTCCGTGTGAAGGCACCAGGAGCTGCTGCCTTGCACTGATCCAACTGCCACATTGACAGAGCTGAATAGGTCTGAGGGCGAATTGAACCAAATCTGGGCCAATGGGGCTGAATATTCATTATTGTGACTAAAGAGACTAAGTGAATCACGAATTAAAGTGGGTAAATTATTAGTTTGGTGGCTCAGAAAAGGGGAAATTTCAAGAACGTTCCAATTATAGAGGAGGTGGAATGGGAAAACTTCATTAGTAGATTCAAGGTCAATTAAAAGCGCACGTTAGTCACTGTGTAGCACTTCACACCTTTGTCATAAGCGAGGACGGTTTCACTGCACCACTTTCATGCTTGTCAGTGACCTAAGCACTTAATCGTCCTCAAGGAAGCTTTGGTATTTTGTGATAATCCCAGGTTAATCCCAGTTTATTCAAGCCAAGAGTTACTCCAGTACCTCCAGCTCAAGCGGTCACCCCTCTCCTGCCCAGACTAGAGCTCTTAGAGCCCTAGATAAATAGATATCTATTTATCTTAGATAAATAACCTGCAAATCTCCCTCGCAGAACCTGTGGCACAGCCATGACTCTCCCCTTCTCCCTTCAAAGACGTCTCACTGCCATAATCCTCTCCACACTGTAATAAGAGGGCTCACATCTATAGTAAACACGAGTTAATTTGAGTGTATTCAAGCCCTGTGTTCAGATTTAGGGATTTGGGAGGTACTTCCTAAAGCACTCGCGTTGAACAAACACATTTTTATTAATGCTTTCAAATGGAGATGAAAATGATGCTCTGCCGCAGCGAGCCGGCTGGCGCGATGAAGCCCAAATCCCACCGGTTCAACCTCTGCTCCTTCTCTTTGGTGTGGCTGCGCCTTAATGCAATAATGACATTGCTCCGAGATGAGCACGGAAGCCTTCCCGGGATTAGCGTGCTGACCCGCTTGCTCCTGCTGAGACTTGGAGCTCGTCTCAGCTTAATTCATTAATGCGCCGCTAAATCAAGGGAGTAGGTGTGAGACGGAGCTCCGGTCTTCCCATTTCCCAGGTTTGCTGGAGAAACTTGGGTTTTGCTGCTGTTTTTGCTTTTGCTCAAACAGCAGTGATCTCGACCAGAACAAAAAGCCCCATTTCTGCAGGAGAAACCTAAATTAAGGGTGATCGGGAGAGCATGTGCACATTGCCCATGGAGCTGAGGGTAAAAACACTAATTTCTTCCATCCTTTTCTCCCATTGCTAGTTCAGCCTCTGCATGCAGGGCTCATCCTCTGCCGGAGGAAGCAATGCAGCAAACTTTGCTGTGCTTGAGAGCTGCAAACTGGCATTTTATCAAGCAAATCCCAAATACCACCAGGAAAGGCTTTCCACATTTAATAACCGAGAACTCTCCCTATTTCATTGGAAACAGGGCCGAAATTTCATTGGAAACAGCGGGGCCGCTTAACTCCCAGTTTTCTTGTGACCTTTGAATCCTGCACGGAGATACAGTTTGTATAAAAAGGCTAAGACAATATTGGAGAATGAAGGTTGTGGCTTTTTGCGGCCAAAAAGGCACTTTAAGCAAACGCAGCAAGTGCCTGCAGAAAGGGCAGGAAGCCGCAGCCCACGCTGAGCGCTCCGTGTTTCGGACCAGCGCGTTCCGAGGTCCCATCGCAGCCAGGATCACATCCATGACGATCCCACCAGGAACGGGAGGTGTTTGGAAGCCTAGTCCCTAGTTATGGCACCTCAGAGACATCCGCCAGAAGCTATAAAGTTTTCTACGGATGGATCCAACATGAATCCCTGTGAGACTGGATAAAAGAAAGGAACATTAATGTGTTGCACGGGAGTAAGGATTTGTGGAAATTCACCCCAGAAAGGATTGGAAAAGAAGTGGTATCTGTATAACCAGGAAACAACTAAAACTAGACACCAAAAGGGAAACATAAAACTGGAAATTGGGTAATAAATCTCTGCCCTCATCAAAGAAGAGACAGTTCTGTTGGAAAATAAAAATAGCATCCTAAAACAAAATAAAGTGGGATTTATAGTCCAATTAAAAATGCATGACTTGGGGAAAAATAAATAAAAAAAAAAGACACAACTACTTTTCTTCCTCTTTCCCTCTTCAGGTAGAGCCGATGGGGATGCGGCCGTAGGAAGGTGGCCGGATCCCGAGCTGGACCAGCTCCCTTCGGAATTAGCCTGTTTGCCTCCCACCAGGGCTCCGTGCTGGAGCTCCTGAGGCCTATTGGGCTCTCCGTGTGGCTGGTGCAAAATCCAGGCTTGTTCTGCTCCCTGAACGAAGCGTCTCAAAGCTGCGTGTCGGAGCGTCTGGTCGCAGACGTCTCTTCCCGGAGCTCTTCAAAGGGAAACGCTCCTTTCTTGGTGGCTCTCCGAGGTCACTTAACTGCATCACAGCTCCTAACAGCATCTTCAATTAACACCAACATCTAACGAGAACGAGTAATCAGTGCTAAGCACATCCCACCGACACGCGGGAGCGACGGGAGATGGAGGCTTCCAATGCGGAGCCTTCGGAAAACCAGTGAGGAGCGACATTCCTGCACCGGCAAAGGGTCGATATTTGGTTAAGCCTGGCAGGAAGAGCAAGGAAGAGAAAACACTTTGTCCTGTAAGGGGCTAGAATTGACCCTGGCAAGCGAAATTCCAAATGGCAAATGCAGCAAGTAGCTGTGGGCAGCAGTCAGCCGGGAGGAAGAACCAGAGCAGGAGCATCACACCCTCGGGAACCTGAGAAGCAGCTTCCTATTGCTATTATTGTTATTTTTTAATATATTCTTTTGTTCGTAGTCTGAATATGCATATCTGCCAATAATATATCAGTCTTTTCCCTGTCTCCAGCACCACAAACCTGTGCAGATCTGGGAGCACGGAGGCTGCTGGTGCGAGAGGAAGGCTGGGGAACCACTAGGGAATCCGGTCCTTACTTCTCAGCTTGGCTCTCTCTTTTCCATTGTTTTTTCCTCCGTTAGTACATTTTTATGATTGCATTTATTATTCATTATTTTGAACCATGCTTCAGACACCCAGCGGGGCAGATTGCTAGACAAGGTCATGCCCTGTGCGCCGCCGAGTCCGTGATGCAAGCGCAGGGCAGCGAGCAAGGGGCACAGAGAGGCAGCGGAGACGGGAATGAGCAGCACAGACCAACCTCAGGAGCCTCCCTTGGAGCACAGCTCGTGCCCGGCCTCCCCATCACCCGTGCATGGGAGCAGCACGGCATGAGCAAACGCGGGTGTTTGGAAACCAATCCGGTACGTAATTTGTTCTTAGAGTTGAGCAACACGAAAATACAGATGAAATGGTTCTGGGTGGCACCAAAACAGCTCTTTGATGTGCATCTTTCTTAATGCTTTATGGGGAGACGACTCCTTTGCAATTAATCCATACTGATCTACTCCAACCTCCCTGAAAAGACCAGCACCTCCCTGAACAGAAAACCCTTTTTTCTTTTATTTGTGTGAAGCTGCACTGTGCTCAGAGTAGCACCAAAATGCTATGATAGGAGAAACATTCAGACATTTAGCAGTGGCAAATTCTGACGATTAAATATATAGGCTTTCCAAGGGGAGAAATTGTTAAGTAATTTATCTGATTTCAGTTTTTCACTGAAAAATAACAATCTCAAGCCTTTTTTTGGAAACATTTAGAACAGCAAAGCTGCGTTTTGTTTGGGAAAACGCTCACTGCAAGCGTCAGGGGAGCTGCCGGTATCTTTACGTAATGCTGGTTTAAACTGAGAAGGCAGAGCTCAAGTGACGACACATGTGGTGGCTTCTCTAGGGAGGTTTTGGAGTTGAAATTGCTCAGACTTTTCCTAAGATTTGAGCAGAATCCAAGAAATGCCGGAATCCTCCCAATAATCAACTCCTGCGCCGCTACCATCCCCTCTCCTGCCTGGGCTCCCCTTTAAGCTTGAGTCCAACACTGAGTAATAGGGAGGGCTGCATCACGCAGGTCCAGAATCTCATCAGAGAAGGAGACGGATTTATTTGACAACTGTTTTCAATAAAAAATGCACTGACAGGCATTAAATTAGCACTATTTTAAATGCTTCATTAATTGACTCTTCTGGCAGCTCTGCCAAGCTTAAATGAACGGTTTGTCCCGCTTTCCTTTTTATAACACTGCCGTCTTCCAGCCTCCCGAACCTCCCTGCTGTTCCATGTTTCCTTAAAAATTGGCCCTGATTAACCAGAGCTCTCCTCCGTGCCAGCATCCATTGGAAGCTCCCCTGGGTGCATAGGGATTTTGGGAGTCTCTCCTTTTAGCAGCAGTTCAAGCTCGGTACCTAATGGAAAGAATACACTTAGGGTGCAAAAATCCATCCTTCTGCGCATGCAGAGATCAGAGATGTTTATTAAACCTTTCCGAGTATTGCTTGTGCATGGTTAATGAGAATTATATCATATTCTAAATTTTCTACATTGCATAGTGTCTAATTTATCTTGGTTGCTGGCAATTTCATAATTTTCCATTTCTTTCTGCCTTTACTGTTTTGTTTCTGGTTTTTAATTTACTGGCTGCAGTTCAGCAGCAATCCCGGACAGGCTCCCAGCCAAAGCTATCTTCTCCTCTGATTTGCCAAAGGAAATGTATTTCCATATTCTAGTCGGTTCTCTGGAACTCCGGGTTTGGTGCATGCTAAATTTTCCCTAAGATCTGGGAGAAAAAGGAGGATTGCATTCGGAGCATCGTTTGGATGCGCCACTTGTTGCAAACTCTGGGCACATCCCGCTTGTTGCATCCCACCCGAACGAGTGCCGTGGGGTCCGCGGGAGCACCCAGAGCTGGGGAGACACCCCAGGGTGTTGGATACTCGGTGCTGCGTCGCGGTGCTCCGTTTTCCCGGCCTTTCCAGCTCCTCCATTGTATCTAGAGCATCTCCTGCCATTCGGTGGGAGCTGCATAAGCTGCTCAGCAGCCCTGGAGTTGCCCTGGGGTCTAAACCAGCAGTCAGGGGGTCCCTGTGTGTCCGAACGAAGCCTCATTTGCTTTGCCCTCTCCGCAGTGCTCTCCTGAATAACATGCCAGTTCCTGGAATCCGAGGCACAGGCTGCGCTTGCAGTACTTTTAAGGCATAATGAAAAAGGTAATTTTCCCAGCCTTGCTGCAATCTTCATCATTGGTGAGGTATTTTGTGCAATTTTCGGCGCTAGCTGTAATCTCGCTTCCAGAGATGATAGCGCGCTGCCGTGCTGCCGGCGGCTCTTGGAGCCGCAGGGATCCGGCCCCCCGGAACGCCGAGGAGGAGGCAGCGAGTGCGGCTCCATCGGCCCTGCATCCGCAGAGGAAGGAGATAGTAGGTGAACGAACCCCTTAAATGCACAGATACACGGAGCATATGTCCTGCGAAGGGGACGCGGGCAGTAGCATCATCTGTCACTCCGCAGCTGAACTGGCGCTTCAGGCGAGAACCCCCCAGCACTGAAATCCCGGCCCTGAAATCGCAGCCGTCATCGCGTTCCTTCTGGCTGCTGTTCCGCGGAGGGCAGCGCGCGGTGCCGGCGCGTTGGCAGGAGGAGAAGGAGCATCGGGGAGCTCTGGCCTCGTGTTGTGGCTCCGCAGGGGACAGACCTTCATCTCGCTCATCTTATGCGCCATCGAGAGCCGCGCCGCACATCCAGGACCTGGATATGCCCATCGGAGCGATGCATTCCCAATGCTCAATGCTCCCTGAATGGAGCTCCCAGCGCTGCTCCAGCATCTCCACTCCACGTGCTGAGCACTGAACCAGCCCGCAGGACAATCCGGATAATCCGTGATCAATCTCCTCATCGGAATGTGTCCACAGCCACCTCGTGGCCCTGTGTTGGGTGCCGGGGCTGGCCCAACGCACACGCAGGCTGGGGACACCAACACGCTGTAATGCTGCATCGGATGGTGCTAGGGATTTCGAGGAACACAGCAATGGAAATGTGGAAGCTGCAAAGCCTCGGAGAGCTCTCGCCCAGCATGGGCAGAGCGGACTCCGGGAGGCTGTTTAAAAATAGGAGCTGGAGGGAAATTGCTTTTGCGGTGGTGACAAGCGGGTGTTGATGCCCTGCTGGGGCACTTTGCACTCTGCTTTTTATAGATGGCAAAAGGAGGGGGAAATAACCATGTAATGCCTGAATTATGGACCTGCTCAAAAAGCAAGGGCTCAAAATCCAGCCCGCAGGGTGCTCTGGCCTGGCAAGTCCAATGTTCGCAGGATGGGATAACCTGCAGGGCTTTGAGACCCCTGGAAAACACCTATTTTCCTGGTGGAGAGGTGGATTCCCCAGCTCCTCCTGCAACAGAGCAATAGAGAAAGTCCTGGAGATGCAGAGACTGCAAAAGAGCCGAGAACAGGGAGAGGGACAGGGAAACGGAGCGATCAGACAGGTGGGAAAAGTCAACGAGGGAAAGAAAAACTTTGATTGTAGAAAAAGTCGTAACATTCACCTTATAAAACCCACAAACTCCATGATTTAAAGGGGGGAAAACCACTATTTGTTTCCAAATTTACAAGCAATAATACTTGATTTAGAGTCCTGTCTGCCTCGTGTATAGACTGCAGTATAATTTAAAGGACAATAAAGTGTGGGGCCATAATACCATCACGGCGATAAATCAAAGCAGCCACCACCACTCAGAACAGAAATTATTAATCTGTGTTCCAATGATATGCCTGCATATTGCTTATTTTAGCTGTTTATGCAGCAAGCTGAGATAGCACTTTCCCCTCTTATTATTTTTTACTTTTGCAATGAAATACTGTCTTTCCCTACTAAGGGGGCATTTATTATCCAATATATATGGGGCAGTCGGCGTGCTGTGCACACAAAGCACCTCCGATCACAAACTCCTTTACAGCAGGGCACGTCCTGCCCCGTCTTCACTTGGGGCTCCTCTGCCCTTGCACCATTTCATTATCCTTCCCCGCTGCTAAAACCGTAGAGACACTCGTGGGAAAGCCGCTAAACACGAGTTAGAGATGATATTGTACTCGGTTTATTTTATTTTTTTTCCAAATAGATGATATATGTCCCCACTTTGCGCTACCAAATGCTCTGTGATGAATGCCGGGAACACAGGACACGGCATCCAGGTTTTGAGGTCAGTAAATCAATGACAACCCTCACTAAGACGAGATATATGGATCCTCCGCCAGCGCGGCTCGTGCTGGAGCTCGAGGAGGAGCTCCGAGATGCAAAGCGCTTCCCTTGAGGAACCGTCTTGGATACCGGATCCTGAGCGGTGGCGGGAGCTTTTCCTCTTTCACTGATCTCACGTTTAACGTTTGCAGTTTGCAATTATACAGTTTGCAATTACAGACTATCAGTAGCGTTGGCAAATTCGAGTGAATGTGCAACGCGGCAAGACACAATTTAGCTTTGAAAAATGCGGCTTTCTGGGGATTTTTAACAATACAAGGTGGGAGGTGGCAATTCAATGAAACGGACACGTTTTTGTGTAAGGATATTTCCAAAGACGTGCTGACCCCGGGGCCTGTTTGCAGCACTGGGCTCGGTGCATCCCTGCGCTCCGGTTCTCCAGGAGCAGCAGTTCTGTGGGCATGAAGGAAACGGTGTCGGAGCAGGATCTGTCCCGCAGACAGATGCAATTGTCCCCGTGCAGCTGCTGCCGAACAGACGCATTATCATTTCCTGATTATTATTTGACAGTTGACAATTTGAGCAAGAGCGTGATTCACCCCACGCAACAAAAGCAAGACTGAGACTTTTCAATTTGCCTCCCTTGGGATGGAAACTAATTAAGTTTAGTAGCGTGTGATCCCTGTCTGCGGTGCCGCCGCCGCGCGCACGCCCCGCCGCTCCTGAACAGGGAGCGAGATTAATATCACCGCAAACGGCTCCCGGTCGCTTCACAAAGCCACGATTATCCCTGGGGATTTCCTCCTCCTCCAGGCTGCCCCATGGAGCAGAGAGGCTCTCCAGGAGCGCGGGGGCAGCAAGGAATTTCTCCCATCCTCGGATCCCGCAGGAATCAGCCGAGTCGGGACCCGCTCCGAGCAGCGCCTGCACCTTCCCCTCCACTCGGCCTCTTTCCCTCCCATTATTGGGAATATTGGGACAAGCAGCTCTTAACAGGCCTTTTTGAGCTTTCTGTATCATAAGGACCAGGGTGGTGCGAGCCAGGTTTGCAAATATTTCAAGACTGCGTTGAGAACCATTAGATTTTCAGCTTGGTAAATCTGAGGGTTTTCTTGCCTCTTTGCTGAGATTTGGCTATCCAAGGTCTAGCTCTCTCTAATAACACGGTCACGGCACCACACACGGCTCTCGAGGGCTTTTCCTGCATTATCAAGGGATTAGCATCGTTCTCATTTGCAGAAGTGCCGCTTTCATCTGGAGTGTAACATTAAGATGTTGACAGGAATTTGAACATGCTCCTCAGCACTACTTAAAAACCCGTGTTTTTAATAAAACCCAATTTATTATTAAACAAACAGAGGGTTTTATTTTTTCACTTGCAGCCTCCCGAGTTGTCTGCGAGCTGCATTCTGGCTGGAGCGGAAGGCTGGAAGTTACATTTGTACATAATGACATATTCAGCACTGAAATTGTCCCCAGGAATGTCCCCATCTGCTGCTAGATTTCTCTTTCAGGGTAATTATTAAATATATCCAAAGCTAGCTAAATAATAGATGTGTTTTAAAGAAGCAGGAGCGGAATTGAGCGGGCGCTGCTGCAGCCCCCCTGCTTTTGTAGGAGGCCAAAGGGCTTTGCTGGATGGAGATGGGTGCTGGGATGGCCTTTCCTAGGGGCAAAATCTGCTGCTTTGCTCACATTTAAAATTGCACCGAGGTTTGGAAGGGGGAAAAAGGATGGAAGAAGAGCAGTGCTACCCTGCAGCTCTACGAAATGGGGTTTTGTGGAAGAAAGAGCGAGAAAAATCTTACTCCTCTGTGAGATCTGTATTGATGCACCTCCAGAAACATGGCCAGTTTTCAAAGATAAAGATAATAAACTGCAAAACCTGTGCTGAGACCAAAGAGAGGTGCAACTTTTGCCTGTAGGACTGGCCATCCCCTTACACAGTAATTCTGTGTGTATCCAGCGTGCTCCTTTGCTCAACCTGGCTTTGCCCTTAACTGTGTCTTCCAGAGGCTGCAGTCATGCAAATACCAAGTGCCAGGAACTTAGTTTTGCAGAGGAGCCTCCGTCACAGCAGCTAATCAGCTCCCCGCTGGAAACCGGTGTGTTTCAGTGGCACTGAAACATGTAAAGTTGACCCCATAATTACGCTCCATATTGTTAAATTTTATCTCTTATTACTGGAAGCAAATATATCCCTAATACTGTAAATCGCCGCAGAAGTGTTAATGAAACACATTGCAACTGCAAAGTGGGAAGAAATCTGTTACTATAAATCCCATTTCCTTATTAGCAATTAGAGCAGGAGAGCGGAGCGGGTGGCGTTTGCTGCCTATGACCAATGTGCATCCGCAGGTAGTGCAACCCCCACAGTGTCTATATATGTGTATATATATATATATTTTAACGTATATCTGCTGCAGAGATGGATGGTAAGCAAGTGGTAAGATGGGATCCTTTTGCGCGAAAGTCTCGTACGTCTGTTCCTCTCCCATTTGGTTGCAGCGGAGATAAAAGCTTTGTCTTCCCGCGTGCAGGAACATTTCATTCCTCTTCACATCTGTTTTCCCCAATTCATTCCGAATGACAATGGAATTAACATACATAACGGCAAGCTGAAATCTCACTTAAAATGCTTTCAAGCGCCCCTTCCAAGAGCTTCATCTCTGTCCCTCTCAATCAGCTCTCCCGTTTCCTCCAAGGGAATTGCCGAGGCTCTGCCGGCTCCGCGAGCGGAGCGAGGGGAAGGCTGAGGAGCCACCAGCGGGTGCCGTTATCCAGGGATGTTCCATTATCCAGGGATGTTCCGTTATCCAGGGATGGTCCGTTATCCAGGAATGCTCCACATGTGCAAGCAGCACTGGAGAGCACTCGGGAGCAAATGCAATCAGTGACGAATTATCCCGATTCAGGTGGACGGAGCAGGGGGAGATGCCGGCGCTCCACAGGAATGTACCAGCCAGCGGCTGCGTCGGAAGGACGCACAGGAATTGCTGGTGCTCCATGTGGGACAGGGACCCCGTCCTTCCCGGTGACACCCGCCTCGTTGTCATGCTAATGTCCTGGCAGCGCCATTTCAATGGCGCTTCCAGAAAAATTAAGTATGTTCATTGACACAGTGAAATGTTTTCACCCTCCGTGTAACCTTCACAGTTTCTGTACAAAATCTATCAGTCAGTAAACTATTCATCTGCGAATGCTTACCAATTATTATGCTAATGTATTACAATACATTACAGTGAATTCTTTTTAAATGCCAGGAAATGCAGCTGTCTGGCAACCTACCTCGCCTGTATTATGGAGCTAGCAATAAGCAGCGTAGCATTTGCAACTGGATTTTGATGGCATTGTGCAAAAAAATAAAAAAGTTATCACTTAATATTATGAAGAACTTGGGGAACTAAAGCGGTGTGATATAGTCCCCATGCAGCGAGCTCAGGAGCAGCACCTGAATGCAAAGCAATAACCACTGCACTGGTTTTGCAAAGAGAGATACTAGCTTATATGCAGAGTGCCGAGTATTAACAGTTCACACTGGGATGATTCCCTTTGCAGATTGCAGGTACTGCTTCCAGATACCAAACGGTGGTGTTTGTTGCCTGATAGGGGAAATATTCAATATTAGTATGAATTTGGCTGTATTCTTAGTCATTGAAGAATGATATGATGCAATTCCTTAGTTATTATCTAGAATTAATATTTCTTCTTGAAAATAAGAAATTGCTTGGCCTGAATCTGCTGAGTTTTGGCGCATTTTTACCGTGGAATTTGCTGTTTGCAGACTGTGTGCGAGTGCTGAGTTTGCTTTCCAGGTTGTGCCACCCGGTACCATTGCCCGGGCGCACGTGCAGGCGCAGAATGGCAAATTATAGCATGTTTGTACATTCTGCTAGGTCGGCTCACCTAAATGAGCCTACAAAATTTAAAAAATGGTAATTTTAAACATTCCCAATTGCATAATATCCCCGTGAGCTCATTTATTCCCCCGAGCAAGGCACAGGGGATGGGAGAGGAGCACACGGCTGCGTGGGGCCCCATACGGAGCTGTTGTCCCATAGCCCTGGCCACACAGGGCCAAAGTTTGGGACATTTTAAGTGGAAAAGCAGCCGCAGCCAGCGGCACCCGTCGCGACTTGCCCGGTTCCCATATTTGCCTTTTCTCCAAAGCTAATATCCATGAATTTGGTTAGCGGAGTCATAATGTAATAATTATTTCATTTAATACTCTAATTATCCCTCGTGATTAATCCTGACCATAACAAAATGTCTGCGCGGCCGGGAGGCATGTTCCGATGGATTTTGCATTAGGAATGTTAATTTGGGTTAACAAGGAGCTGGAGGAAGGGGAAGCGCGCGGGGAGCACGGGGAGCGCGAGGAGCGCGCGGGATCCTCTCCCGCTGCCTCCGAACGGGGCTGGCGAGCGGGATGCTCCATCGGGACAGTGTCCTCGGCGCCACTGGAGCATTGGAAGCCTGCGCTGCTGCTTGGGAAGCTCCGCAGGCGGCTGCAGTGGTGACGAGTGGGATAACAAGCGCGAGAGCCCAGGGACAGCAGTTGTCCCGTGACACCCGTTGCTGCTCCTGCACCGCCTCCTTTGGGGCTGCAAACTCTCTCCTTTAAATATTTTTTCCTGTATTCCCTTGGGAGCAGGTTGGGGTGACACCTCGCACTGTCCCTGCTGCAGAGACAGGCTGCTAGCGCTGCTTGAGAATCAGGGTGTTTCCCTAAAGATTTCCTTAAGAAGCATTAAGGATGATGTCGAACAGCGTGGAAATAACCCCAGCAATCCGCTCTCTCCCCAAAAGGCTCCTGAAATGTGTGAAGTTTCCCTCTTCCTGCAGCAAACTTTGCTGCTACAAAGGGAAAATCAAAGCGTGGAGCCACAGAGAATGCCCCAATCCTCCCTGTGTGCAATAATGAAGGCAAAAAGCCAAACTGTAAAGTTAAATAATTTACCATAAATATCTAAAACTCAAACTATTCTCTACATTAACTGCCTAAGTTTAAAATGATCTTTGCATTCACCATGTCACAGATGGCAACATCAGACAAGAGAGTCCTTGACAAAATCTCGCCGTAATTATTCTTTCCACAGCTGCAGTTATTTTAATGCCTTTTCAGTTAAGCTGAAAGAGACGCACACATTTTATAAATAAGGGCTTTTAACCAGTTTGACAATGGAGCATTTGAAAACGTACAGCGCAAAAAAGCAAAAAACAAACCACCCCCCGAAACTTTCCCTGCGTCCTGAGACCTGGAGAGCGCCGAGCAGACACGGAGCAGGAGGCATCTGGGCTTCCTGAAGGGAGATTTCAGCGGAATTTTAGTATTAAAGCTGAAACGACGCTGGCTGCGGTGGCGGGGACGGTCGGTTGGAGGGGATCCTGGGTCACGGAGGTGCAGGCGGATCAGGGCTTCCCACTGTCCTGCCGGGCTGTGCCGGAGATGAGGAGCAGGCGCCCGGATAGGGGTGATCCCATGGATATAAGGCCCGGGCCTCCTGTTTGGACTGTTCCTCAGGCTGGGGACTGGCGCGTCCTCCCCAGCACCAGGACACGGTGGTTTCTCCGGTGCTTCCCGCTGCGTTTCCGCAGAGGGAAACTCTCCTACTCCCACCACCGGCCCCAGCGCATCCCTATGTGCAGAACTGCACTGGAAAGGGCCCTGCGCTCCAGAGTTTGCCGCTGTTTCCCAAATTGATGTCTGGATCACAAAGGCCTTCCCTAAAAGCACATCTCGGCCGCGATGCCCTCGTGCACTGACTCCTTGGGCACGTCTCAGGATCGAGGCAGGAGGCAAGCGCCTTGGTGTGCGGGAAGCCCCGCACGGAGCAGCTCCTCTTCAGGCCTGTCCCTGCCCTTCCGTCTGCTTGGAGTGGTCAGGGAGCTTGGGACGGAGCTAAAAACACAGCGAGAGGCTCCAAGAAAGCCAGGGAAAGCAGAGCCTGGAAAATCCGATCCCTGGGGTTTGCAGAGCCAAGGCGAGCGTGGCAGCAGCATCCCCTCTGCAGCATCTTGCTGCAGGGCCCACAGAAGGTGCCCGAAGCTTTTGAAGCTCAGGACACTCTTGAGCTCAGGAGGCTCTTGTGAAAGACAAAAGAGGCTGAAGCCTCTTTTAGCGAGGCTCCCGTCTCCCATCGAGTTGCAGCTGCTTTCCCCTCCCCTCCTTTAAGCTGTCCGTAAGTTTAAACGAAACAGAAATTCTAGCAAGTTGGAGCTAACGCCGGGGTGGTGCCGGTGGCGCTGGGAGGGCATTTTCCCAGCTAAGCTGAGCAAAGAAATATGAAAGAAAGGAGGATCAGCGGGAGCTTTTCCAAAGCGCGACGGGCAAGCGCAGCCGCACAAAGGCGGCGCCACGGTCCCCCGCGCGCGCGGCCCCGAGCAGGATGATTAATGGGTTATTGTGGGGCTCTCGTGTCCGCGCTGAAAGACCTCGGCCCTCTGAGCGGTCCCCGTTGCACAATAACAGATTGCGGGCAGTTAGCCTCGGAAAACGAATGCGCTCCCTCTTGTAGAGCCTGATCGGGCATCCGTCACTCGCGGCACGGAGCAACGCGGAGCGCTCGCGGGTGCAATTAGCCGCACGAGGAATCTCTGCGTCGTTTTAAGGAGAAATGAAGGAGTGGCTGCACGTGCAACCCTCGCACATTGGAGCTTTCCCTTCCCAATGGGAATGTGGGACTCGCTCCGGTCCCCTCGCCGTCCCATGCAGCAGCTTGGGACAGGGGATCCGTCTCCATGTGCCGTCCCCACTACACGGAGGGGACGGTGCCGCCTCCATCAGCGCACGCAGAACGGGAGCGCTTCCCCGCCAGCATCTCCCTGAGCCGCTTATTAGATTTGGCCTGCAAGTGAAATGCTACTGTAGAGCTGCAAAGGGGGCAAACAGGATTTTTATGAGACGCACCATGCACTGTGTTAATGGGCTGCTCATAAACCGCGGCTTGCCTCAAATCCTCGGCAAAATCCAGCGAGCTGCCACGTCGCAGACGTGTCACTCCTTATTTTATCTGCCTACAGAGGGAAGCAGGAGCATCAATTCTCTCCAGGAGGAGCGACACGGCCGCTGTAAATCCATTTGGTCTGCTCTGCCGCCCACCAGCTCCCACCGAGGGCTCTGCTCATGCCACGTCCCCCAGGGCAGTGTCCCCAGGGCGGCTGGGGACCTCTCAAGGTCCCCAGGGAAGGTCCTCGAGTCCATGGAGACCTCGAGTGCCTGGAGAGCTCCGGGTCCCTGGAAAGCTCCATGCGCCCAGGCCCTCCAGGGGTGCCCAGGGAGGGGATCCCGCTCTCGTGTCCCCTCCCATCTGCAACACGGGGGCACCCGTTTCCTTAGGGCGTTTGTCCCGAGGTGGCCGGGGGCTCCATGGCCAAGGAGGCTCCTCATGTCCAGTTTCTCTGCGCCGGTTTGGCAGTGTCGGCACACACCGAAGGGCCCTGTTTACACACTGAAGCACCCAAATAACCTGGCATGGGCGCAGCTGGTGCCTCGTGCGCTCGGCTCCATCACATTGGCCCTTTCCAGCGCCCACAGCCCCCGTCGCATGCGTCTGCCTGGGGAGGCAGCCGGTCGGGAGCCCATTATAGTCGTCTTCTCAATTAAGTGTCTCAAATAGGGATTTAATTGCCATGTAATAGCACACGCCATTGTACGTTAGTTAAATACCAAGGGATTATTAAGAGTGTGTTTTTAAGGCTTTGCAGTCCCATATTGAGTAAACAGTTGTTAAGTTTCGGTACGTAACTTGCTAAACAAGCACTAAAGGAGACGCTGAGCGGGACCAGGGCTCGGGGATGGACCCAGCCTGGTGCCTGGGTCCTGTCCTTGCCGTGTCCCAGCCCTTGAAACCTTCCCCACAGCAACACCCCGAAGCTCAGCCTCGTTTTATGGGCACGAAACCAAGGCACAGAAGAGTGAAGGTCTGTTCAGAGCTGCACAGGGGGCTGTTGCAGAGCAGAGCGGGAGCTCAGGATGGAGAATTACTTTTCTAAAAATAGGGCTCTGAAAGCCTGTGAAGGAAGGGCAGCTCTAACAAATTGCCGGGTTATTGTTCAGCACAATTAGCGTGCGCGGGTTTAGCCAGCAACGCTGGAAACACGTCGCAAAGTCCCCAGGCTCAGGAGGGCTGCGGTGCCACGCACCGCAGAGCGAGGATGGAGATGGGGATCGGTGAGGACGGGGTACTCGGCACCGCGTCCCTGCATCCCTGCATCCCCATGTCCCCGCATCCCCATGTCCCCACGTCCTCTTGTCCCCACATCCCCACACACTTGCACCCTCCCAGGAGGGCCTGCCAGAGCGAGCACGTGGGGCACAACAGGTGGAAGCGCCGGTAACCATGGCGATGGATAATTTAGGAATCATTTAACCTTCCTATTAAGTTGCTCTGAGCTTCCCGCTGCTCCCTGCGACCCGCGGGGTCGTTACGGTGAATTATCGGCGCGCCCTGAGATGGGACGGGATGAAGCGCGGCGGATGCCGAGCGCATCCCTGGTTCAGCATTGGGAGAAGAGTGCAGGCACCAGGGTGAGAGGAGCCCTGCGGAAAAGCAGGCAGAGGAGGCAGCGGAGGGGCTGGGCTCAAGGTGGGTAAAGCCACAAGGCGCCAACACTGCTCAGTTGGGCGAGAAGACTGGAAAGTCTCCAAAATCATGCCCTTTCCACCATGCAAAATAAATGGAGCCACCATTGACTCCGTTTGGCTGGTGAAGAACACAAGAAATCAGCAACATTCAGCCCACTGTACTCTAAAATTAATGAGAAACTACTGAAGAATGGGAGGAAAGGGCAGGTAGTTGTAGCGATGCAGAGAAAAGCCACGCGGAGGCACCTAACTGGGATCCCACGAAATCCGTTAGCATCAACGTCTGGGTCTTGTCAGCTGCGATGGGAGCAGGTTAACCCTTCAACAGGCCACTTATTTAGGAAGAATCACAGTGGTTGTAAATCAGCTGTGATGGCCTGAACAAGCTATAAAGATGTATACACGGAAAAGCAAATCAAAGCAGCACGGCCACAGAGGAAAAATCGTTAGTTCCCCAGTGGGTTTACAAGTAATTTGCAACCAATAAAAATGCAAAAACACATTTGGTTGCGTAATGATCATAAATAATCCTTGGGCAAGAATTCTTTGCAGGACTCCCAAGTCCACTCCCGCGATGGCGAGTTTTATTACCCTGGTTTCTCTGCGTTTGCTTTCAAAACGCAGCCGTCGTAACGATTTACGAATTACAGTCCCGTCGCCGCGAAATTCCATAATTCATATGGAAATAGGCTTTCCCACCAACCCTCGCCATGCACAAAAAGCCGCGTAGCCGCATAGGGTGACCTTAATAATGCAGTCAAAAAATATAAATCAGCCGCACGGGGCGGCACTAAATATAGCGGGTCGCGTGGCGGGAGAGTGTCGGGTCCGGTGGGACCTTCCGCATCTCCAGGACACGAGGGAATGTGCCGGGTACTCCATTCCCAAGCAAAACTTCCATCAGGAAGCCCATGAACCTGGTTTATTCCTTCAAAAATAGGAATTATTCCTAAAATAGGAGAAGGAGAGGGGGAGTTCCACTGGAAGGGGACCGGGACCGGGTGACAAGTGCCACCTGCCAAGGCGAAGGGCTCAGCCGGGTTGTCCCGTGGCTCCGCTCTGCGGCTGCTGCGTCACTCCAAGGGGGGAAGTGCCACATTCTGGGAGTAGGAGGGAAAAAGGGAAATTTAATTAGGTTAGAACTACCTCCAAAAAGTACTAAAATTAAATGTGAATTCATAATGTAAGGATAATGATATGCAAATCAGGCCGGGTTTCAGGTTTTAGTATGCCATTGCTCTTCTTCTAATTGGAAGAAATGGATCCAGCTACTGAAATTGCCACACTTAACATATAAAACCACACTGCAGAAAGGAAAATATTTCATGCGCCTCCTCAAACCTCAGATAACTACCACTGCATTAATGCATATGAAAATCAGGTAAATAGGGATATAACTAATTTTTACTGATCGGTTTATAAACAGATGTGCACGTGTACAAAGCCAGTCTTTTGAAACATCACTGGGATTGAAAATGCTGCAAAAAGAACGTGAGATTTTTTTTACATTTAACATTTTTATTGATAGCTTTAATCTTAAATGAAGTTGAGAGCTGTGTAAAGACAAGCTCTGCATCTTAAAAAACGTGATTAGCTTCATCTAAGATCATGAAACACTTCCCGAGTAACCCATTCCCCATGATGCAGATGAATGGGGAATGAAACTAAAGATCCGATTTCCATTCAAATATTATGAGCTAAATCTAGATTCCGCCCTGGAGCTAAATGTCCATTTTGAATTTCTTCAAAGTAAGGACGACAAAAACTGATCTCGCAGAAGTAAAAATTTGTAAGAAGAAATGTGCATAAAATGAGGAAGAAAGCGGTTTTCCTTCCCGATAAAAGGACAACGCGTCTTTAAGCATTTGTAGACCAGAAATTCAAACCAGGAGCTGCTTTTTGAACACGCGCCCGCGTCGGGGCTGCCCGCACGGCGCTACGAGCTGCCGGCTCCCTCGCCAGCCTCCGCTTCCCGGCCCCCTCGGAGCTCTCGGCTTCCAATGCTGGCGGCTCCGGCGATGAAAATATTGTCTCTGTGCCAGGGTTAAAAGGGACCGGAATTACGGCAGGATCTGCTCCCGCCGGAGAGAGACGGGAACATGTGGAGGCAGCCTGGAAAGCGGCGCCGGAGCCTGCGCAAGGGAGGCTGAACACAGCGCGTGGCACGGCCTGAGCACCAGCAAAACGGCATTTTCTCCCCAAATCAGCTCTAAATAGGCAAGCAGTGTTGGATATTCCAACTACAGAAGGATTCGGTGTCTATTTTGGAATGCTAAGAGCAGCGAGATGCTGCAGCGTTTCCCTCGGCACGGCCAGAGTGTGTCCCAGTGCTCCATACGCAGAGATGCTTTCCTGGTGGGAAGCACTTTTGGGCCCCAGTGGAACCACCCGGATCTTGGAGCTTAGGAACCTTTGGATCTTGCTTCCTCCCACGCCAGACCATGGCCAAACCCTGGGCAAAGCCCTTGCAGATGCACAACGGAGCCAACCCGCTGCATAGGGGAGCACAGGGCGCCCCGTGAGCAGGCTCCGGCGCGGAGCGGGATCGGCTGGAACCGTCTTTCTCCCCGGAGCGACAGCCTGGAACGATTATCCCGCCAGATTTATCTCTGCAGCGCCTTGTGTATCCTCCGCGCTTAAAAATGTCTCGCTGCCCTTTGTATTATTGCATTGCCCTTTACATTCATACCGCATAAACCTCTCAAGTACCGTAAAACTTACAAGGTGTAATATAACATCATGATTTCCTCTTACACGCCATAAACAACCCTCGCTGAAGGAGGAGAGGGAAAGGGAGACTTTATTTAGCCTGACAATGATATGGTGCGATTCGGGATGAAAATATAAATACGAGTACACACACATACACTCCTACACACTTAAAATCACAAGCTGGATTGATTATCTGGCACTGATGGATCACTTTAATGTATTAGGGAGATAAGGAAATTGATTATTCAATACATCATTGTCTGCACTGAGAATCTAGTATTAAAAAAAGGGGAAAATATGATAAATCTGTCTCGCATCAGCAAAGAAAAGCTTACACTTTTAAGGTTAAGCATATTGTGCCGCTTGCTACATGTCCAAAGAAAGAGTAACACCCCGATTGCCGCGGCGTTAAATTACGGATTTTCCCTCTGTATGTAGGGGCAGGAGCAAAGCTGATTGCGTCCAACAGCCCCAGGGAACGGCCCAGGAGCTGGTTCCGGACCGGCACCGGCACCATAGGATGTTCCCGGTGCAGCAGGATGTGTCCCACATGGAATGTGCACCCCGCTACGGCCTCGGCACAGCTCCGAGGGGGACCGGCTGGCCTCATCCCGGCCTCATCCCTTCTCCAGGTGACTTGTCCGGGGTGAGAGGAGCTGAGGTCTGAGCGGCGCCTCATTAGCTAAAGAAAAGGTTTATTAACATGACAAGGAGAGCATCCCCCTTCCCTCCCGCTCGGGATGCTGCATTCTTTCCTGTGCACTGGAGAGCCCTGCAAAGCCGCCCTGTGCGTGGACAGCACGGACACGCGCGGATCCCAGCACCCGGCAAGCTCCATCCTCTGGGAATTCGCCCTTCCGAGCCCGTGCTGAGCGTGGGCCGTAAGCGTCTGCTCCGGCCGTGATCAAATGAGCCACGTTTCAGTGTCTGCAGCCCCAGGAGCCGCGGAGAGGCTCCTCTCCTACAATCCGAGGGCGGAATTTAAAATTCCTGCGGAGACGCGCTCCGAATCCACCTCAGAACTACCCAGTCAGTCTAACACTTCGGTCCCAATAGACAGCCGTAACTCAGCTAAATTTGGGGGTTCTACCAGATTTTATTTACTGTTCCGGAGAGATAAGTGAGGGATGACAGGCATCATCTATTCATTAAAGCGGGGGAGGCCGCCCACGGCTCGGGTGCTCGCCCGCATCGCGGTGCCGCCGGGGCCGTTTGGCAATGGCTCCGTCGGAGCAGCCCGCGCCCGGGTGCCCCTAGCAGAGCCAGCCCTGCACCCCGGGGCGCCCCGAGCGCTGCTCTCGCTCCAAGGCCGTCCTTGGTTCCCCGCGCAGGAGCTGCTTGCGCCGCGGCGGTGATTAACTCGCGCCGACAGAGCAAGGCGGCCGCTTCCCCCGCTGTTTGCCAACACTTGCAATCTGCCCTCAGCAACAGCGGGTGCAAATATTTGCCATCGTCCTTTGCACGCCCGTTTCTGAGGCCGGGTGTCTCGGGGGCAGCCCCACGCGGGTGCCACGCTGCTGTGTCCGGCCCCAGGGGCGCAGGCCGCGGCGGTGCCGTCCTCACCGGGTACCCTCGCGAGCCCTGCGGATGGCACGAAGCCATCGGGGCGCTCCAGGAGCATCCCAGTACGGTGGCTCTCGTTGCATCCACAGCACGGCCAGGAGCCAGGAGCGGGATCAGGGAGCAGCCGGTCCCGGTGCCGCCGTCCTCGGCGCGAGCTCGGCGGGAGGAACAGTGCCCTCTCCCGAGTCCAGCCCCGGCTCGAGCCA
>JAWLRI010000527.1:121623-147448 GCA_034781795.1 Crypturellus tataupa | reverse complement strand
CGGGACGGCGCGGGACGCGACGCGACGCGACGGGGACGGACGGTGACGCGCGGCCGGGCCTCCTGCGGCGCGGGACGCGGCCGCCGCGGGGACCCGTTGGCAGCGCGCGAGGGTTGCCATAGCTTTTATGTAGGGTGACCAGCGCCGGCTGGAACCGGTTTGAGGCAGATCCGCTCCCCCACACAATGCAGTCACCGAGCCGCGGCGCGGAGCGGCTCCCTCCATGGCAGCCCGGAGCGGAGCGGCTCGCAGGCAGACGCCAGCCCCAGCCCCATGTGAACGCACACTGTAGACACACTGCACGGGTACGTGGTAACGGAGGCATAAACGTGCTGTATGGGAATGTACATGTTCGCAGGAGCTGAGGTTACTTGGGCTTTTCTTGCCTTTTTTTTATGCATAGGGAAGGGGCGAGCGCTGAGATTTATGACCCTTATTAAAATATTTTTGCTTTGCAAGGGTGGGACACTGGTTGTGCAGTCTATTTTGAGCTAGACTAAATAAAATGGATTGAATGATTTGTAATTGTAGCTATGCTTGTGACTGAGGGATGCTGCTTTGCATGCTGTTTTATTTACTGGGTGCTGTCTTGTGGTTTTCTTCTTTAGGAGACGTGGGGGGGGGGTGCTGTGTGTTTCTGGAAGGCCAAAAGGAAACAGTATTGTTGTAGAAATGTGCATAAAAGCATTGCAAAGATGCTGTAAGGCATGCTCTTCTCTTTTTCCCTTTTTTTCCTTGTAGGCCTATTGATTGTGGCTGCCTTTAACCCTTTCATATTTGCAGAGGTAATGCGTCTGCGACCGTAACTGAGCGTTGGCTAAAATATCTTTCAAAGGTCAAGGTTCACAAGGTGAGACGCGATGTTTGGGGTACGAATATAACAATGGCATGCACGTACATGGATGTGAAAAGTAAATGTGGCTCCTGAGTGCACACTTGGCACGCTGCTGAGGAGACAATGGTTTAAATGTTAGCAAAGAAATACCATTAACCTCTTCCAGGTTTAATAGGATTAAAGCTATTATTTGTAAAGACTTACCGATATCTTGGCTAAATACAGTACCTTTGTTTCGGTATCACACGTCCAGATACCCGTTTTTATCACAATGCAGGCATAAAGAGCAGGCCTCTGAGTGACAGTCGTAAATCGTGGACCACATGGCCGCGGCGGCTCCGCGCCGCAGCCCTGCACCTTCGCGTGCTGCCGGCGCCCCCGAGCACGGCTGCCCAGCCCTGAGGTCCTTAGTGTTAAACACCTACTTCATACAGCCTACGTAGGAAAACATCTCAAATAAATAGTGCGGATGGGCTCCCTTAAACGGCTTGAACCCTGGCAGGATTTTGCAGCCACGTAGAAAGATGTGTTTTGGAGGTTTGATGGAGCTTCTGTGGATTACTAGCGGCATGAATTATAATATTGTGCAATAATGAAATAAGATTAGGAAACTGGATGGGCAGTACAGCAGCTCCTGAGGGATGGCTCCTTCTAACTCAAAGCTTCACAGCAATGGATAATGGATAGGATTTTTTTTTCTTCATCTAAAAAATAAATGTGTACTTGGATTTGGTCTGGCATTTGCATCTTATCCTGAAAGCTGGAGGATTCAGAGAGAGGGAGAGGGGGAGAGAGAGAAGGAAGCAGTAATGAATATAGCAAAGGGAAGAACAAAGGCTGCTAGAGCTTGCACACTGGAACACTAAACATTTGCCTTGGGGATGCTCCTGCTAGAACTGCTACTTCCTATAACAGGAAATCAGCAACTCTAGAATCTTATCCAGTACGATTTAAACGAAATCTGACCAGCCCTGGCTGCTAGCTGGTGTGGTAATCTGCAATCAAGATAAATATGGAGGAAAAGCATTGAAAATGTTTTAGTCTAGTGTGCAATGAGGGTCTCTTCCTCTGTGTTCAGGAAAATAAGATAGACAGCATTAAAAGCCCTGAGAGATTGTGGATTTTTGGTAAGTTGGATGGGAGCTGATGATAGGTAGGGTGTCTGCATCAAAGAGTGACAAATAAAAGGGCACTTTTTTATTTCTGGCTGCAGGAGATTACATAAGGCATTCAGGAATGAATTGTAGCCGAGTGGAAGTAGCATGCTAATGTCTATCCTGAAAATGTATTTGTTTGGTTTTAATGTGGGTAGAATGTATTGTTTCTCAGATTTTATAGGGCAGTAAAATGGCTAGCAGATCACTATGCTTATTTCTGTTCATATTTTTCATAATTTGAGTGCAGAGGTTCTATATTTGACTGTAAGCATCTGTAGCAGAATTAAGCTTGCAAACTTGAATTCATGGTGCATGATAAGAATAGTATATATTGCTGATGATGATGCCTGCTCTTTTCCAAGTGTCAGCTAAAATTCATATGTTACAAGAGCACCTTTTAGCCTTTTTTTTTTCCTTTACCAGAATAGTAAGCTGCTTTAAAATTTTAAGTACTCGAATTGTCACAAAATTCAGTGTATCTGTTCGATTTGGATTTTGGAACAAGATCTGTACTAGAAATATTTTATTTTTAGCACAGGAGCTTTTGCATTTGCAGCGATTTTTTACGTTGTAAGATGAGAAAGCTGACTAGATGCTGGAGTCTACAGTATACTTGGTGAGTTTTATTTTGTTTGGATTAATAATATTCATAAGCTCTCTTTACCAGATTGTGATTCTGTACATAGGCCAGCCTTCCAATGGAAAATGCTGCTAAATGTTGGAGGGTTGGTCCTCTGTATCAGCACCGTGATCTCATCTTGCACTGAGGCTGGTCTCCGGTATTTCATCTTGAAAATAGGCATTATGATTTATCAAGTTTCAAGTTGTTTTGAGATTTGTTTTTCTTAAAGGTATGACTGTATGATAAAATATAAATATGTGTGCTGATTCCTGGAGAAAAATGTGAATCCTAGTGTTTTAGGGCCTGTTTGCTGCTCGAGCTGCGCAGGCTGGCCCTGCCTGCTTTGCAGTGCTTGCACTGAGTCTGTCTGCAGCTGCTTCATGCTGTTCCCAAGCAATAACTACCATTCACTTTTGGAAAATAATATATTAACCTGAGCAGAGGAGATAGGCGTGAAGAAGAGTGATTTAGGGTGTGATTTGAATTTACATTAAACTGGGAATCTAAGCATTCTGGTCACTATCGGTACTCATCCAGGTCATTCTCATGTTACTGTCCAGGCAATTTTACATACAAACTGCACAACTAAGTAAATGGTTTTTATAATCCATTCTGAAGTAGCATGCAAAAAGAGTGGTTTGGTTTGCCTGCTTCATGAATTGATCTTCATTTTAAGAGGAATTTAGGAAATGACTAGGCTGGGAGTTTTACCTGGATCTCATGGCAAATGTGGGCAGTTCCCAGCGCCAGTGCAGGTCGGGCGGCTCGGTGCAGCCCTGGATGTGCCGGGGGGACACGGAGCTGCTCTGCGCCCGCAGACGCCTGCAGCCAGCCTGGAGTCGGCTGTGTGGTGCTCTCCAGGAGCCCGCAGGTTGGTCAGGGTAGCGCGAGAGGAGGAGAGGGGCAGGCTTGAGAGATGCCCCTTCTTCCTCTTTGCCCTCTGTGCTCTTCTCCTGGGAATTCTCTAAAATGTTTTTATCTAGCACCCACCTGCATACATACAACTAAACATATTTAAAAGATTGTTTAATACTTGCCTTCCTAAGCATTTTTTTTTCTGGTTTTTTTTTTTTTTTTTTTTTTTTTTTTTTTTTTTTTTTTTTTTTTTTTTCTGGGAGATTGCGAGGAGGGAAGGAAATGGATGGAGTATGCTCTTTGAAAACCGGAGGCCCAAGTTCAGGTTTCTGCTCCTCATGGAAATTTGTGTGTAGAGACACTTTTGAGTCTCTCAAGTGTGTACGTGTCTCAAGATGTGTAAAAAAGCATGGGTTAGCGTGAGTTTATGGATACTGTGGATGGTAAATAAACCCTTTATCCAGACAAATCAAAGGAGTGCCTATTGTGAAAGCTGGGTTCCTGGAAGCAGGACTGTTTCTGTCCCTTTCAGCAGTAACGGATGGCGGCATCCTCGATAAGCGCGAAGGGGCTGTGCTGGCTGCCTGTGGCGCCAGTGCCCGTCCTGCTGGCCTGCGTACTGCAGCCTGCGCTGAGTCACGACCTCCGATGTGGTTGCATTTCCTGGGAAGCTTGGCTGCTTCAGCTAGCTTTGGCATTTCTTGAAGTACTCAGCTTTTGATGTAAATAACGAGAAGTGTTAATCAGGCATCAGTACTTATATATGTTGAATAGCTAATCAACTGCTTATAAGTTATGTTTTAAGCTAATATTTGCCTAATGTTAGGATATATTAGCGTCATCCTGATTGGGATGCTTAAGTCTTCTCCACATGGTGATATTTATTGGCATAACAATACAGAAATTAAAAAAAAAAAAAAAAATTATGCTGGTGTTACTCTGTGCATGGACATTTTGTTCCAGAATGAATGTGATGTTGTTCAGCTGTAATCACCTGTGTTCATAAGCAGAGTATTACACTGGCTATCAGAATTTTATTCTGGAATAGGATGTCTACCTGGAAATTTATTCCAGACTGACTGTAGTATCATTATGTGTAGCCATGCCAGAAATTGAAAAATGTTACCCCAATGCTGTTGTTTTTACAGTACCAAATTTCCTTTAGGAAATACACATACTGAAAGAAATCATCTCTGTCCTAAGAAACAGAGTTACAACAGTATGTAATGCAATCTGAGGTAAGAAACCTTAGGCAGGGTTTCTTTAGGGAAGGTCTTTTAGGGAAGATAAAAGTCTGTAGTTATAGCAATGCGAGTTCCATTGGTAGATGCAAGTTAATGTGTTGATTTTTTTCCTGTTTCTTTAGATAATAAAAGACTTGCTACTGAAAGAAGCTCACTTTGAGTAGTTATTTGAAAGACAGTGCATAGAAATATATCTAGTGGGCTTAGGCAGGAGGGATTTGCAGGTACAGATTAGGAAGTTGGACTTGATACAGCGGAAAAGAGGGGATCAGCAAAGACAGTTAAAGTGACTGCATAGTGTCCCCAGGCTTGTGATGGGGGAAGAAAAATGGGGATGTGCAGCAGTGAGAGTGGAGAGGCGGGGTGGCTGGCCTGCTCTTTGAAGGCACTTGATGGGGTAAAAGAGCAAATTGGAGCATGCAGGCTGTGCTTGGGATCCAGAAAAAGTTGTTGGAAACATTTAGAACATTTAGGCATTGGTTGTCCGGATCGGGAAAAGGCGGGGGATTATCCGTCACCGCTGCCCAGCAGCAGATGTGGAGAACCTGGAGCTGGTCATGTCCTTGGCGGATGGAGCCAGCTGCAAGGGCTGCGAGAGGAGCGGGACCGGGAGCCCGCACGGGTCTCTGCTGTGGGAGATGCCTCCTGCTTCCAGCACTGGGGTGGAAGCAGCTTGGGAGCCATGGGAAGCACAGCAGTCCTCAAGTCCAACCACAAGATGAATCATACTTGATAAGGGAAAAGGTTTTCCTCTTTGTGTTTTTTTATCTTCCCCTTTGATGGAGTCTATGAAGAGGTCGGTTTCTGTGTGTTTTCTCTCGTATGGCCAGAGGCCTTCCACCTGGAAACAGTCCCAACGCAGGCCCTGAGCAGGAGGGACAGCAGCCACCTCTGCTAAACAGCCTCCACTAGCTGTTCAGAAGCAGCTCTGCTCCTGAGCCCTGGTGCTGCTTCTGCACTACCTCAGAGCATTTTCACTTGCTCTGGGTGTCCGTGCTGGAACAGGGGGTTGGACTAGATGATTTCTAGAGGTCCCTTGCAACGTCAGCCATTCTGGGAATCTATGATATTTGAGCCTTCCTCCCACCTAAGGAAACAATGCCTGGAAGAAGGTTGTATTCCAAAACAGTCTCTGAAATCTCTGATGACAGGGTAGAAGCTCACAGATAGGCCCCGTTCTGTAGACTGTTCCCCAGCTCTCTGAAGGTCTGCCTGTTCACACCTCTGAATACAGCCTCGGGCTTCCCGCCTCTTACCGCCACATGAAAGCCCTGTAGATCTAAGAGATTAACTGGCTTTTGTGGACACAGCAGAGAAGTCTTGTCCTGCTTTCTTCTCCCAATGTCAGTAGAGAGTTCTCCGGGATTGGTTCCTGTTTTGACACAATTATCCAAATGACTAGTTCACTGGAATGCATTAGCAGAGGGACTGGAGTAAAATGGGCAACTGGAAACTAAGGCAGCAGAACAGTAAGGCAGTATCTTCCCTGGGCTGAGAGCTGCATGCTGCTGTCCCGGTCGTTTAGAGGAAGCACTTCTGTTAAGATGTACATTACCAAAGAGAGAAACGTGGAAAGAAAATCTGCATCACGTACCTGGAACAGAAGAACAGAGCAATCCTGATTTCTCTCTCAGAATTTAATTTCAGTAAGGTACTAATATGGCTGCATAGATAAATTTTATCCCCAAAGAGGTGGAGAGTAATATCCACGGATGAGTTGTATCCACAGATATTTCAGAATCCCCTGTGTTCCTGTGTTGAGTTTGTGAGGTCCCTGGGAGGCTTGCACACATCTTGGCATCTGTCATCAAAAAGAAGAACCCAGAAGTTCTTTACTTGTTCTGCACTTTGCTCAGTGCTCCAGCTGTACTGTTTCTCTTGGTCATATCCAAGAGTCTTTTTATTTTTTTTTTCCTAGTGCCACTGAGTAATTAGTAAGTGAAATAACATCTGAATTCTTAGAGAAAATGATTTTTTGGTTTTTTTTTAAGTGTTTGAAGCAGTCTGAAAGCTGTAAATGCAGGATGTCTTTCCAGTAGGCATCAGGAGGCAGCCAGGCAGACGGAAGGGAAGTGGGGCTGGTCCACGGAGTTCGGAGGTGTCTTACAGAGTGCAGTTGTGTCATGAAGATGGAACGGTGCTTTGGACACGTGGGTTCAGTCGTGTAAGAGCTGGCTTCTCATTTCAGCACCCCTCAAATTAGAGGGTTTTTTTGTAATTTATGCTCTAATCTAGACAGTGTGATTCATAATAATGCTTCAGGTCAGCAGTTCCCTATTCTGAGGTGTTTCTTTTAGGTAAAAATAGCAGCAGTCCTTAGTTTCTTAACTAAAAATAAAAAGAAAATGCTTTTTCAGAAAGATATTTGAGGAGGTGGAATTTTTGCTGTTTGTTTCATAAAATTTGTTTGTTTATTGTGAAGAATGTGTCCTTGGTTGCACATGTTGCAATCTCTTTCAGAATAGATCTGAGTATAATCTTCCCTCGTTAAGTGCTCTTAAAAGCTGTTACAAATAAAATGGGTAATTCTAATGGCAGTCCTCTGATGCTGGGTTTTCCACAGCTTTGTGTGTCTCTTTGGAAGAGGGAGCTTTGCTTTCCGCTTTGGAGGAGCAGTTCCCGTGTCCCAGTGTCTGGAAGTGGCCAATTTCCTAGTGAACCAGGACGCTGCCTCCATTCCTTTCCTGGCCTATTCCCTGGCCTCGTGTGTGCCGAGGCCTGGCGCTTTAGCCTGGGCTGAGAGGTGGAGTTGAAAGGGCTCCTGGGGTGTCTGGAGGAAGGAGCGAGGCGTCCCAGCGGGCAGAGGTGCTGGGAACGCAGCTACGCATGGAGCCCGGCAGCGACAACCGAGGAAGCAGGAGGAGGCTTGAATTACATGTCTGGGCTGCCGCTGTGCTTCCTCATCGGCAGCACCGGCCACTTCCTTGCCCCTTTCTATTTAACTTGGATTATTCTGCAACATTGAGGAACGGGATTAATATTCCTGTGGAAGTGTCTTGAGTGCTGCTGCTGCACTGGGGCATCGGGTGGTTGCACTGCCTGAAGGACAGTGGCAGCTTTCTGCACTGCGCTCTGTGGAGGAAGGGATGAACTCACCTCAAAGCTGAGGGTTTCTGGGTCTTTTAAGCAATTTTTCTGCTTTGAAATTAGCAAATGCCAAAGTAGAGTTGAGTTACTCTGTAAGGGACATACGTACCTTCTCTGGTATGCAGAGTTTGGGTCCTAAACATTTCGTTTAAGTACTATAGAAGCGGCCTTCACTTAATTCATTGCTGTTGCTAAATGTTAAGCACCAATATAAGTAACTGGAGGAAGTGCTAGGCTGGGAGCATTTCACAGTTCTCCTGCAATGTGTTTAATAACTGTAGGAAGGCTCCTGTCGGCAGACTGAAAGCCTGCATGCAATTAGCATATTGGATGGTGAAAAACTCAGTCAATTAAGGGGTTGTTGGTGCAGTCTGACATGGATTTCATATGTATTGGTCTCCAGAATCTTTTCCATTAATTTTTCAAAATAATTTCCTGTCCAACTTTCATATTACTTCTGTGATTCTTCCTACTGATTGTAAACATTTAAGTTTCCATGGATGTTAACTAGTACGTTGTAGCTCAGCAGACAGAACCTGCTCAGTAATTTAAAAACACAGTATTGAAGTTGTAATTCAAAGTGAGCATTTACTGAAATGTCCATTGATTTTTTCACTAATTAGGTAGCAACTGGCTTGAGCGCTGAGTTGTGGAGCATGGGTTGTGTTACCAGGGCTTCTGGTCACCTGGGTGGTAAGGAAAGCGCAGCTGGGGCAGACAGGGGTGTTTCAGACGCTCACCTTTGTGGTGATTTTGTGTGGGGGCATTCAGTGTGTTTCCCTGTTTCCTGTTCTGTGTAGGATGGGGTGCAGCACATCCGCATGGAAATGAGGAGTCACCGTCAGCTCTCAGTTCTGGACAGTTCCGCATCCTTTGCTGTCCTGCTAGACTCTGTCTCCAAAGCCAGGAACGTTTTGATCTCTGGTGCTCACTGCAGCTTAATATTTTACTTGCAGCCTTTTCTTCGCTGTTTTCAAACCAATGAAATAGCTTTTCTTACCTTTTAAGTACTCCCCTTCAGGAGTGTCCCGGTGCCTGGGCAGGGTTCCTGCCGCAGTGCCTTTGCAGGGGTCCGCGCGCAGGTGGTGCCGGTGCCGAGCGGTGCCATGGGATGCGATTCGGGGTGACCCGCTCTGCCCTGCCCCGCTGTGGGGCAGCGGCACAGGAGTGGTTCTGAACAAGCTGGGCCGACTTCGCTGCTGGGGCAGCGGCTGTTTCCCGTGCCGTGCTCTGCGGACAGCTGTGATGAGGCGTCCTGTAAAGAGTTGCAGTTTCTGGTGCCCTTCTGGTGTAAGGAAAGTGATTATTACGGTTTTTAATCCACAGATTATGTAAAGATCTTTGCATCTCAGTAATGCTCATCTGTCTCTCTTTGTCTTAGAGGAAATAATTTAATAGCACTTAGGGCCAGAAGGGACCTTTATGTTTAGCTGGTTGATGTTCTGCAAAACTTGAGCCAAATAATCTCATTCATTACTTCTGTATCAAACCTGTATGTTCTGCTGGAGCTTTGGGAAAGAAATGATGCCTTCATGTAAAAATGTAACTAGATAAAAATTTGTGTCAGTGGTCATCTTCCTTTATGTCTTTCCCTGTGTCCTCCTCTCTGTTCTGCTGCTCACCTCGTCAAAGTTTTTTGAACCCAATGTGTAAATGTATCACTGTAGGGAAGATGGGAGTACAGGAGCTCAGATTCATGCAGTCGCATCTCATTCTCAAGGGAGCAGAACGCCAGGTGAACTTTGGAAATTTTTTATCTGGGAAGCAATAACCTGCTCTCTGGGCCTGAAAGAGCACCATTCAGTAGGTACCAGCCACAGTCACTCAGTGATTAATCACATTCATGGGAAGGTTCTTCCAGCCTTACGAATAGCAAGTTCAAAAGCAGCATTTCAGTCAGACATATGAAAGAGGTGGATTTCGTCATCTGGGCTTTAGGAAACCAGATCAAACAGATCTTATCATCATGGTGGCTTCAGAGACAATTTTTTTGACAGAACACTTGTCCTTTTTTTCTTTCTTTATATCAAGTGGGCTTTCAGCATTTCTAAGGGATACAAAATTCCACCTTACACTGCCAAGGCTATAGATAACCATCTTCATCTGAACTGTGTCGTGCTTTTTACAAGACTGGATTTTGTAAGGAAGGAGGAGAAACAGGCAGTGGTGATGCGAAATTACCATATCCTGAAGCAGATTTCTGAAACAGGCCACGTGCACCCTATAGTGTGGTAAGTGTGGCTGCAGATAGCTATATGACAGATGCATAAAGTTAAGTGAGGCTTTTCTAATAAATATATTTTCTAAACCATTGACTATTCGAAGAAGAAAATCTCCTAACTGAACCCATAGCCAGACTGTTTTGCTGTGCACTGCTCTAATGTGCTTTACATAAAACATCAGTATTAGAGTTGCTGCATACTGGTCTAGATTGTTTCTATGTGATTTTGATTTATTCTCCTGTTGGAATTCAGTCTGCTATTTTTTTCCTGATGATAAAGAGGGTAGTTTTAGGTAAAAAAAAAAAAAAAAAAAAAAAAAACAGTAGTTTTGATGTAGCAAACTGGACACTATCGCTGCTGTTAGAACAGTGTAAAATTAGCCTGATACCTGCACTGGGAAGATTCATAGTTTTGCTGGTTTTTTTTTTGTTTTGTTTTGTTTCTCTTTACTTTGATATTGGATAAATATCCGCTCACTCTTACCAAATTTCTGGGTTCTATCTAAATAAATCTGTTTCTCTGGTTAGAGATAATAAATGTCAGAGGGAGACTTGAAATGGCATGCGAGGACATCCTGAAGTCACTGCATCAAATTCCTTTTTAACCCGCATAGCCCTCTGTGGCAAAGGGAAATGGATATTTGTGCTAAAAAAGCTGTTGGATCAAACAAATAGTTCCTCGAAAGTCCCCTCCAGACTCCTTCAGGAGGCGGTAAATGAAATGACCCCTCAGCCGTTCGCGGGCTGCAGCATTAAGTGCCACGCGCCTGGGTGGGCTGAGAATGGACAGCAGTCGTTCTTGCCATTGGGCCGCCAAAACATAAACCGTGGTCACCTTGCGCCGAGGCCCGTTCGCTGCCTGTGTCCTGTAGCTCAGCTGGGAGGAGCCGGGAGGTCTGCCCGTGGCGAGTGGAGCTCGTGCAGAAGCGAAGCGCCGCTCAGGAGGTTCTGTGCCCCGGTCAGTTATTCTCTGTATCCCACCAGAAACCTACATGAAGAGTTAATAACCTGCATTTTTAGAGGTTTAACGTTTACCTGAAAATACTGGAACATACCGGCAGTATTTGATGGTTCGTTTTTGCAGTGTTGTGAGCTTATAAATAGTGTCCTCCATTTTTGATAGCTGAGGACTTTAAGTACTGTGACTGCAAAGCTAAAAAGTTAAAAGTTTAATCAAAAAATGGGCCTTTATATCATTATCAAAGTGACTTTTTTTGCAAGAATATAGTCATATAACCCTATGCAAAAAAAAATCTGCCCATAACAGTTTTAGATAAAGTGAATTGGCACAGTCAAGGGACAAATGAGAAAGTTGTCGGCTGTGCAGACCTCTGGATCGTGGCCATTTCTGCGTCTCTGTGAGGTCTGGATCCTTGGTGGTGCTGCGGCTGTTGTGGTCACCGTGCTCTTGTTTTTTACGTTCGACCTTCCTGTAGCATTTCTGTCTTCCTGCTAACGTGAGTCCAGCAGCGATTAATGATCCCAGTGTGTGCAAAGCGCAGCCGTGTTGGCTGCCCGTCTCAGTGCCAGGTCCAGGACAGCCCGTGTTTGTTAAGGATGGGACAGAGCCCGGCCCTGCGGCGCTGGGGTAGGTGCCGCTCGTCCTGCTCATGGTGGCAGCTGCCGTGGCACGTGCCGAGCACCGCGTGTGGCTTCTGTGTAAGTTACACTAAAGAGAGCTGAGCTACACTGGCGACTTGTCCAGGCCTCTCCTTCAGTCTCTGTGTTCGTTTTATCCTGATTGCCAGTTTTAAAAGCGTGAGTGCGAAAAGCTTCATTTGGAATAAATGAAACTTTAAGGTTTATAATTAACCAAGTGCAAAATAAAACCAGAATTATCAGCATTTCCAAACAATCTTATGTCTGATAAGTATGGATTTAATTGATTTACATTCTATAGCACACCATATGCTTTGCAAAAGTAATGAAGTCTTGGTAGTGAGCATTTACTAGATGCTGTCTGCTGAGTAAAGAAGTTAGGAGTTAATTAAAGAGAGGAAGCTCATGAGTTGCAATGGAATATTTATATTTTCCAAGACTAGCAGTGTGAGTTCAGCTCTGCAGAAGCACTTGGGATGTCCTAAGTATTTTTGAATGTTAGCAGACATACAGTAGCGCGAATGAGTTAATATGTTAAAGTAACACAACCGTCAAGTGGATGGTGTAAGCAAATTGCAAATCTGTGCCACAGAAGCCATTGTATGAAGTGTCAATGTGCAATCCAGCAATAATTCCTGGGTATCCCGCGTAGATGCATACATAAATTTGCCAAATTTTTCTCAAGTGGAGGGACGGTACCATGATAATATACTGCACCTCTCTATTAAGCAGCTAATGCTGTCCATGTTGATGATAATGTGCATGAAAATACACATTTAAACATACCTATACGCATTTCGATTATGATTATATTTTCTTGACATCTCAGGTGAACAGCCAGCAGGTAGTTTTACTGCAGCGCGCCCGTGATGCTCTCAGCAGGCAGGAGCGCACTGCTGAGCTCGGCACTGCACTCCCACCGGCGAGCGGCTGCTGCCGGCCTCTGCCCACGGCCGGGCTGCGCTGGCTCCCAGTTACCTGAGCTGCCTCGGGAGCCCGGGCAGCGCTGGACAGTGGTGCTGGGGACAGGCCCCGAGCTGTGTGGCACAAGTGCTTCTCAGCGCAGGGAGCCAGGCAGCATGTTCCCTAAAGGGGCACTTTCTAACAATAAAATGGTTAAACACATTTTCACATCAAACACTGACGTAGACCTTAAGAATTCTAAACAGTCAGATGCGTTAAAATCAGCTCTGTCACAAGAGCACAAATCACACGTGTGCATGTCTGTGAAGAGAACTGAAATTATCTGGGCTGTTGCTAATGGACTTTTTCTTTGATGTCTGCGAGTGACTCCCCTGGAGTCTTTGCATGTTACTGAAGGGTCTGCAGAAAAGGCAAATGTCACAGTGGGATTTGTGGTCTAAAAGTATGGGCACAGTTAGTTTTCCTTTTCATATGGCATTGGTAAGGTTTGAGTTTGAGTTATCTCTTTGAGTTTGGAATTCACGGGCAGAAGGGATAGAGGCCAGTGCAAGATGAAAAGGATAAGATGTGGAAAATGTTACTTATGAAGAAAAACCTAAGGGTTTTTTAGGCTGTTTAGCCTAAAAAAGTAAAGACTGAAAGGAAACAGTGGTCTTGGCTTAAAGAGGACAGTTGAGAAAAACATGTAGTTCATTCAGACAGCATCGGGAAAGATGCAAATTATGTGACAAGAAACATGCGGTGCTGAAGCTTGTGAAGGACTGGATAACTTAGAGTGCAGGTTGGAGAGTTTATTATGGGAGGTCTTCACAACAGGAGAAGCATCTGTCAGGAGGGGTGCAGATGCAGCCTCTGAAAGCTAATGGCCCTTGCTGTGGTGGTTTGAGTGTTCACTTGCACGTGAACTGCTGCTCTGTAATGTATATTTCTGAAAATACTGCTTCTGAATTGAAGAATGCACTAGGAGCTTTTTGCATAGGTTTCTGTTGTATAAGCTTCTGTTGTATAAAAGTGTGGTTTTAGAGATTTAAATACTGAGATAATAATTTCTGCTTCTTTTACAGATTTGCTTACAATCAAATACATGACCATGGGGGATATGAAGACCCCAGACTTCGATGATCTTCTTGCAGCCTTTGACATACCAGACATGGTAGATCCAAAAGCAGCTATTGAGTCTGGACACGATGAACATGAAAGTCACATAAAACAAAATGCCCACGCAGATGAAGATTCTCACGCGCCATCATCATCCGATGTTGGCGTCAGTGTCATAGTGAAGAATGTCCGTACTATTGATTCTTCTGAAGGGGTGGACAAGGACGGCCATCATTCCACAGGCAATGGCTTGCATAATGGTTTTCTAACATCATCAGCTCTTGATAGCTACAGTAAAGATGAAGGGAAGTGTCTTAAAGATGATGGATCAACTTCTGAAACTACCCTGAAGGACTCAGCTTTCAACCAGTTTAGCCCTATCTCAAGTGCTGAAGAATTTGATGATGATGAAAAAATCGAGGTGGATGATCCTCCAGATAAAGAGGAGCTGCGTGGAAATTTCAGGACAAATGTCCTGACAGGAGCTGTATCTCAGCAGGATTATGAGAAACTAAAGACACTTGGTGGAGAGAGCTTGATTAAATCTGGAATCCCAGTTTCAAGTAATATAGATAAAAGTAAAGTAGGTAAACGCGAGACAGAGACAAACTCTATGAATTTAGGTGTCTATGAGCCTTTTAAACCTCGAAAAGTAGAGGACAAATTGCTGAAAGACGGTTCTGAGAAGCTACTTGAAAACAGGGTGCTTGATGGAAAGCTGAGTGCTGAAAAAAGTGAAACAAATCTTGCCAGCATTTCACAGTCCAAAGCAAAGTCATCAGCCAAGCTTTCTTCATGCATTGCTGCAATTGCAGCGTTGAGTGCTAAAAAGGCAGCTACAGATACCAGTAAGGATTTACAGTCCAATTCTGGAGAATCTTCTCCATTGCCAAAAGACATGAATGAAAGTCCCCGTGATATTGAAAAATCACCCGAATCTCAGAGTCTCATTGATGGTGCTAAAAAACCATCTATCAAACAGCCTGATAGTCCCAGGAGTGTATCGAGTGAGAACAGTAGCAAAGGGTCTCCGTCCTCTCCTGCGGGGTCAACACCAGCAATTCCTAAAGTTCGTATAAAAACCATCAAGACTTCTTCTGGGGAGATCAAGAGAACTGTCACGAGAGTGTTGCCTGAGGTGGACTTGGACTCTGGTAAGAAGCTCGAGCAGACGGCTTCTATGGTGACCTCCATGACATCTCTGCTGTCCTCGCCAGCTTCTGCTGCTGTCCTGTCCTCCCCTCCCAGGGCTCCTCTGCAGTCTGCAGTTGTCACCAATGCTGTTGCCTCTGCAGAACTTGCACCCAAGCAGGTCACTATCAAACCCGTGGCTACTGCCTTTCTCCCAGTTTCAGCAGTTAAAACAGCTGGATCCCAAGTTATTAATTTGAAGCTCGCCAACAACACTACAGTGAAGGCCACGGTGATATCTGCAGCGTCGGTGCAGAGTGCCAGTAGCGCCATCATAAAGGCTGCCAATGCTATACAGCAGCAGACTGTTGTGGTGCCAGCATCGAGCCTTGCCAGTGCAAAACTCGTGCCAAAGACAGTCCATCTTGCCAACCTTAATCTTCTGCCTCAAGGTGCTCAAACAACCTCCGAACTCCGCCAAGTGCTAACGAAACCTCAGCAACAAATAAAGCAGGCAATAATTTCTGCAGCAGCCACTCAGCCTTCTAAAAAAGTGTCTCGTGTCCAGGTGGTGTCGTCTCTGCAGAGCTCAGTGGTGGAGGCGTTCAATAAGGTGCTGAGCAGTGTCAATCCGGTCCCGGTTTACATCCCGAACCTCAGTCCCCCTGCCAACGCCGGCATCACGCTGCCCACGCGAGGCTACAAGTGCTTGGAGTGCGGCGACTCGTTCGCTCTCGAGAAGAGCCTCACCCAGCACTACGACCGCAGGAGCGTGCGCATTGAAGTGACCTGCAATCACTGTACAAAGAATTTGGTTTTCTACAATAAGTGCAGCCTTCTTTCCCATGCTCGTGGACACAAGGAAAAAGGAGTTGTAATGCAGTGTTCCCACTTGATTTTAAAACCAGTCCCAGCAGATCAGATGATAGCGTCTCCTTCAAGCAATAGTGCTGCATCCTCTGTGCTTCAAAGCCCTGGGGGAGCTGGCACACATACTGTGACAAAGATACAGCCTGGCATAACGGGGACGGTGATATCGGCCCCGGCAAGCGCACCCATCGCTCCCGCCATGCCGCTGGACGAGGATCCTTCCAGGCTTTGCAGGCACAGTCTGAAGTGTTTGGAGTGCAATGAAGTTTTCCAAGATGAGACATCTCTTGCTACGCATTTCCAGCAGGCTGCAGACACAAGTGGACAAGTAGAGTATCATATGTTTAAATTCCAATGTTTCACCTATAAGCCTAGGGGACTTTGGATGTTTTTATTTTCCTATAGATGTTAACTGTCTGAACCTCCGTGATTAAAAATATCGACTAAAACCACAAAGTCTTGCAAGCACTTACCTAGCAAATGTCAGTAATGTTTAAATTAGAGTTTTCTTAGATTTTGTTAGGCCCTAGGTCTAAAATTTGCACTGATGCATATTTCTAATTTAGATTGAACATCAGCTCTTAGAGCTGAACTTTATAATATTGAAATTAGTAGTGTTTTTTTCCTGAGAGTTTTTTATTGATACATACTATGCTTTGGATTTAAAATATACAGTGGAATCCACTTAATTGGCACCCTCATTAACAGCACACCTATTTAATTGGAATGGCAGTCTGAAGTGATTCATGCTTGATTCAATTTCAATTTCTCTTATTTTTATATAGCAGCATAGAGGGCCAGGCATTTCCCTCGTAGCGACAGGGCCTGCAGACAGTGAATAAATGGCACTGCCTCTGCTCAGCGGGTACGCGCGCTGCTTTCCTCAGGTCTCTCTTGAAGAGAAGTGAGAAGTGGTGTTCGCTAGCACGCGCTCCTGGCTCTGTGACCATTTGTTTAGCTGCTTGGGCTTTCTTTTCCACTGAGGAGTGCCTATGAGTTAAACTTACTTTAATAAAGAGTTTAAAATCACTTGTATGTTGCCTAATCTGAAGGAATATGTCTTTCAATAAAAATGGATATTAATCAGTGTGCAATGTATTTCATAACCCGTAAGAGCTAAGATCACTGATTCAGTGGCATTCTTGGCTTTCCACGGGGGCGTGCCAATTAAAAGGGATTCTAGTGTATTGCAAAGCATGTGGCGGGGCTGCATGGTGCAGCCCCTGCCCTGGGCAGGCTGGAGCTGCCGCCCGGCGCAGACGCTCGGGAGAGGCCCGGCCCGGCCCGGCGGCACCCTTGGCCCTGGCACCGTCGCTGCAGCAGAGCAGCGGGCGGTTTCCTCTGGGGACAGCCCGGCTGCACTCAGGTGGGTGCCCCGCGCCCGCCTGCTCAGCAGCAGTGTGCGGAGCGCCCTGTGTGGGGCCCTGTGGCACAGCGGGCAGCACCGGCATCCCCCGGGCACTGAGAGGCTGTGCGGAGCCCGCCGAGAGGCAGGAGGCTGGTTGAGGCGCTGTGCCCGAGGGAGTTAGCACCACGTGTTCCATCCGTGGCTCTTGAGCAGTTCTAATCAGTTCCTGATGACTCGGTTCGTTCGACACCAATCCCCAGGCTGCTCAGTGCTCACTAGTAGTTTTCTTAGCTACCCCTTACCCTGGTGTGTGTTAGGTTTTGTTTTGTTTTCTATAATAGGTCCACAGTTTTCATTTGTACCATGAGAAGATCCAGTTGTCCATGTGAGACCTGTTGTGCTTGCTACTGTAAAAACAAGTGACAAAGAAGGCAGCCCCACAGCAGAGTTACAGGGCAGAGCAAGTAAACACAGTGAGACCAGGCTGGGGGCACACGGTAAGGACAGGGCAGGACCCAGCAGCACTGAGAGGGAGCACAGAGAGGATGGAGGAGCTTTTGGAGCACAGGAGGAGGAGCTGTTGGGGACCTCCTGCATTGCCAGCTAAGCCAGGGGGTTGCAGAACCCCCTGGGACTCCCCGGTGCTGCTGGCTGTGCTTTTGCTCTGTGTGCAGGTCCCCTTCGAGACCCTGACCCTGGGAGTGTCCGGGGAAGGTGCCAAGAGCTTCTGGGAAGGTGCAAGGGTGGTAGCCGGGAGGCAGAGCGGTGGGGACGGAGCCCCAGGCGGGAGGCAGGGAAGTTTATGGGTGTGTGGAGAGGAGTCCCCATGGCTGCTGACTGCCCGGGTGTCTGCAGCTCTTACTGTCCTTTAAGACTTGTGGTGTCCACAAAGCCCTAATAGCTTCCTTTTAGGCCATAGATTTCCAGATTAAAAAAGGAAAAACAGGGTGCTGCAAAGTGCTGGAAGAAAAGCAGCGACTCTCATGTTATTTCCATTTTGAAAGAACAGTGTTAATAAATACAGTTTTAAATGTTCTGAAATAACCTGTTGCAATATCCATTTAAAGATCAATTGGATTTTTTCCATGCTCGTTTCCTATGTTGAGACAGCATTTTCACATCCGTGCTGCTGCTTTCGCACTGCGCCCCGTGTTGCGGCCGGGCGGGCCGGGGTGAGCGCCGCGCGCCCCTCCGTGCTGCGCGTGCGCCGGTGGCAGCAGCACCGCTGCTCGTGGAGGAGAGGCTCCGCAGAGGCGCGTCACTCATCACTCATAAACACAGCTAATATTGTCTCCTGGCAGTTGCTTCTCAGTTTGAAAGAGAAATACTTTGACTTCTCTTGTCTTTCTTAGTGCTTCACACAGGCTTTTTGTTGTAAATCTGCCATTATTTGGGGAGGAAGGAGACAGGAAAGTTGGATAAAATTGATGGATATGTTTGGGGGGAAAGGAAGAAAAAGATACTTTTTTTTTTATTTTGCAGACAACAAATAGAATATATAGTAGGTATGTATTCTATATATATAGGCAGGTTCCCATTCTTCCCAGTGCCCAGCAAATTGTTCCTGACATGGCAACTTTTGTTGCCAAGTTTTGTGATTTCATTGAGTCTGAGCAATAGGCAGCTGTTATGTTGCCCTCCCTTACTGTAAAGGTAGAAATGTTTCTTTTAAAATAAACAACAGGAAAGGAGCCGGAGCAGTTGAGCGGTGTTCCCCACAAGTTGTTACCTTTCCATAATACCTACCATAAAAATAGTGGTAACGAATCCCCAGATCAGTATTTGGGGATGTTACAAAAATTCTAGATGATGTCTATGATGTCACTTGCGTTAATGGTTTAATTAAAAGGGCTGGGGCAGCTCACGAACAGTTTCCTGGGCTGGACCCTCTCACGCGCATCTTGGGGGAGGATGCGGAGAACCCGGGGCGGTGGCTGTTGCCCTCGCGCTGGGCAGGGACCCCGTAGCTCCTTCATGCACATCGTTCTGGTGCGTCTCTGTTTTCCACTTCCACTGTTTTTTTCTCTTCTCATCCTCTTTCAGTTTAAGTGCAGGAGTGTGCTGAGTTTAAATGCCCTTTGAGTTTAAATGCATGAAGGTGCTGATTCATAAACTCACTGTGTTTTATTTCGGTGTGGATTGAATGAGAGAGCTGGAAGTTAATGCTACGTTAAGCCCCCAAAGCGCTGGGTTTTAGGATTTCCCTGGAGATTGTTGGTGCTCTGCTGGAGTCGGTTACAACCAAGCATCTTGCTGTGCTTGCCGGGGTGCAGAGCAGGCCCGGGCCAGCAGCCGTCTCAGGTGGCGTCAGCGTCGCTGCCGGGGCAGGCGGACCCCTCGGTGCGGCTGCAAACCCGACCCACACGCAGCTGCGCGTGGAGGGCGCTCGGCCTTCCCGTGCCGTAACCCCCGCGCTTCCCCTGTGGTGCTGGGACTGAGGGTCGGTGGAAGGACTGAAAAGCTCAAATATTTCTGTTACTTGAGTAAGAAGTTCTGTTTTGTCGTTTTCTTACATAATCAGAGAACACTGTAGATTCTCCGGTGTTGTATTAGTGTTCCTAGATGGCAAAAGACAAATTATGGCAACGGCACCAAAGCCAGATAAAGGGATGTGTTTTAGATGGAGTTGTGGTTAGTTGGGCTTTTGGCCAAGGGCTGAACACGCAGACAGCCCCTGGCAGCCGCAGACCGGCAGCTCGGGCAGCCTGGACAGGCGCGCGGCTTTCACAGCGGGTGCGCGCGGTGCCCGAGCGCATCCCAGTCCCAGGTGGCACCCCGTGTCCTGTCGGGGAGGCCGCCCTGCAGCAGAGCCCTCGCGCGCGTCGGGGTCAGCCCCGCGCGCTGTGCAGCCTCCGAGCCGCTGCAGTGCCCGCGCGGAGGCCGGAGCCAAGGCGGGAGAGGCCGCCGTGGCCCTGCTCCCATGTCGGTGTCCTGCGCTCTGCCGAGGACGGTGGAGCAGTGAGTGTGCTTGGTGGAGCGGTGCAAACACATCGGGCCATTCCAAGCACAAGCGAAACACTAATAGGGAATGTGTGAAGGGAAACTCGTTGCTTCAGTATGTGTGACCTTGCATTTCCACTTGGAATTACTCTTTTTTTTTTGGTTTTGGTTTTGAGAGTATTTGAATTCATTTTCGGTCCTTATTAAACAGGGTTCTGTTTGGGCAAACAAAATAATCCTTCTTCGAGGTGACTAGTAGTGTTCTGCTGCTGTTGGTGAGGGTGCGTGAGAGGAGTGCGTGCGCGTGCGCCGGCGAGGCTGCCGCGCTGCTCTGCGTGACGCCGCTCTGCGTGACGCTGCTCGCGCCCGGGCGGCAGCTCTGCCCTCACCTCCGCTGGGTCCTGCTGCTTTCCAGAGAGGCTGAGACAAGTAGCCTGGCCGGAGGGAGGAGGTGACTCCTCACGGAGTGCCCAGCTGAAGGAAAGAAATGGTTTTATGTGAGAAAATCCATTACGGCCAGATTATTTATTTTAGGTTTTCTTTCTACATAGGTCAGTAAATCATTTTAATACAGCTCCGGGGATTTTGTTTCACTGTATTCTGGCAAAACGTATGTGCAAGAGCCTTCAGGATAACATTTCTTAACACAGGCAAATCTACTCAGAAATACTCATGTCATGAAGGAGTCTTAGCTTTGTTTTCAGATATTTGTAAGTCACTGAAGTGATTCCTAAATCCAAACCAAAAGCAACAGTATTAATTTTATGTCTTAAGTAATTTCAGCAGTGACATTCTGATTTCTCATTGGAAATGAACTCCTCTATTAAAGAAAAACAAAAGCTGAGAAACACCAAAACTCTGTATCATCTTCGATTTACAGTTTAAGACCTATAAAATTTGCTGATTTGATATTTTAGGCATTGATTTGGAGCTTGTGCTTTTTGCTCTACATTACTCTTCTTTTTTACATGATTCTTTCTCATTTGTACCCCGTTTTCCCTGTGTAAATACCCACAGAACCGCTGCAGTGAAGCACAGCTGCCTTCAGGGCGGGTCTGTGCCGGGGCCTCCGGCTGCGGGTGCGCGTGAGGGCGGCAGCTCCCGCGGGCGGCCCGGAGCAGCGGGACCCGCGCGGGCTCCTGGCCAGGGCCCATGTGAGGCCACTGAGCGGAGCGGCCGTCCCTGCTCCCTGCCCTCTGCTCGTGACTGGTCCCGGCTCCGAGCGATCATCCCCCTTGATGATGTCTGTGTAACAGAACACTAGAAAGTAATAGCTTAGGAGGTGACTGAAGCACTTCCGAACAAAGTTTTTGTAATTGTTTTGCATACGAGAGTTTTATTTTAAAATGCAATATTTTGATGTTTGAGAAATATATTATCGATTCACATTCTGCATGATAATACCCTAGGTCACTGGTTTTATGGATATTACCATTAGAATCTATGGATATTATCATTAGAATCGGGGTAAGGATCAAAGGGAGTAAATATGCTTTTGTTTTTTCATGTGCGCGCTGAGTTAAAACCATATGCCCCGAGTTTGAGGTTATGCGTAGGATTTTTGCACTCTTAAGGTAATTCCATGAGGGGGCCTACCTAGAATCTGTATTAATCGTATGGTGTCTTTCACGGCCAGCATTCATGAGGGAGCTTTGTTGTACCAGAGTGGGCCAAAATGTTGAATGCACCCCCTCTGTCTGGTTAGAATTTGTCTGCTGCTTTTGGTTCGCATCACAGTCATAACTTCTAACCTTTTCTTTAATATATTACAGTGTTTGACACAAGAAATGATATGTAGCTGAACCAAACCTTTTGTTTCATCTATTTTGGTTTGTCGTTTAGAAGACATGCAATATCTGCCAGATGCTGCTTCCTAACCAGTGCAGTTTTGCATCACACCAGAGAATCCATCAGCATAAATCTCCATACACGTGTCCCGAATGTGGAGCAATCTGCAGATCTGTCCACTTCCAGACCCATGTCACTAAGAACTGCCTGCATTATACACGAAGAGTCGGTTTTCGGTCAGTATAATGATTACTTTCGTTGTCAATTTATATATAATTTATGCTTTCAAAGTAATCTCCCGTTTTCATAAGCATTGTTTGTAGAGAGCGGGCTTCATTGGTTTAAAGTAGTCATGGCAACAGTGCTATTAGTACTACAAAATTTGGAATAAATCTTGCATTAGACTTCAGCTTTGTTTTGGGTAGCTGCTACTGTGAGTTACCGAATGGGGATATTCGCTGACCTCACGGAGCCATGAACCGGCTCATTCGGGGCTTCACAGTGTCGAAGTGGAGAACTCAGCTGTGTTGTCCGGGTTTGGGGCTCGCGGAGCCCAGCCAAGGCCAGACTGGGCTCTGCTGGAAGAGTCGTTTCCAGGACGCTTTGCTGGGAGCTGCTTGGCGGCCGTGGGGGTCCCCGCACGTCCCGCGTGCTGCGGAACAGCACGTGGTGCCGCTGCACCCCAGCCGCCCCTGCCCTCTCCCCCTGGGTGCCCACGTGCCGCCGCTGGCTGCTCCTGCTTGCTCACTGCTTGCTCTGGGGTTCTTGCATTTCCCCCAAAGCCACGTCCTGAGCAAACGGGGAGCAGAGGCATTTCATGGGAATTCTGCATTTGGGAAGGTTTGTAGGACTGTGTCGCCCTAGAGCTCTGCGGGCCGCAAGCGGCAGCGGCGCAGAGCGCGGGGGAGCAGCCAGCCGCAGGGCTCGCTCAGCACCTTGCGCGCCCGGACGCCCCGTCCCGCTGCACAGGGCGTCTGGGACCTGCGGTGGCTCCGGCTCCCAGGATGCTGTCCCTGGGAACAGGGACGGGATGGGGGAAGCTGCTGCGGGCGCAGGGAGCGTCGGCCCCGTGTTGCACCAGCTGCCCCTGCGGGCTCCTCCTGCTTGAGTCAGGTTGTGCACCCAGCTCCAGCGCTCCCCGTGTTCCTTGGGATCATTCTGCCTATTCTTTGCGTGAGCGATGGTCTTCATTCCTGAATTCCTTACGTGTCTGTTGCGGACAGTGCACAGCACCTCTTGGGTTTGCCCCTAGGACCAGAACCTTCCTCAGGCACTCGCAGCCCGAACCAGGAGCACCAACGGCTTGTAACCTTGCCCTGCAAATCATGACAGTGTCAATCTAAAAAAATCTCATGCCTCACTATGTCGAAAGTCCTTTATACAGTGAAACTAAACCAAAAATGCACAGGCAAGGAAAAGCAATATCCAGAGAAGTATTTTTACTTTCTGAATTTCTCCTCATTTTCTCATCTCTGTGGATACTTTTGAGGAGAAGCTTGACCCTTCTTGCCTTTCCGGAGGGCCTGTGTGAGGTCAGTGTGATTCCAGCAGCTTAAGCGGATTATTTGAACTGGAGCAGCTGAAACACTCAAGCTTAGATCCATCCCTGCAAGCTGGGAGCTAGCAGCGGATCCCGCAGCCCCGAAGGGCAGGCTGGGCATTACGGGCTGTGCTGATACACAGCCATGGCTCGGTCATTATCTAATGCTGCTAGAGAATACAGTCCAGATGGGAGCTGGACTCCGGGGTGAAAGGAGAGCGGGGGACGAGATGCTCCCGCTGTGACACCCCCAGCACAGAGCACGTAGGAGCATCGAGCTGGGAAGGGATGTCCCCAAAAGGGGAATGTATTGGCAGAGAGGGCAAGGTGGTGTGTGTGTGCATGTGTTCATAAAAAAATATGGTATTAAGAATGTAAATTAAATGTAAAATGTAAAAAAGAGGCTGGCATTCCCCCAGCATCGGAGCTGATAGATTGTACAAAGGGAAACAGGAGGTCAGTGTGCAGGATATCGGCGGGTTTCATGCTATAATGCTGTTACCAAGGCTGTAAAGCAGAATATCTAAACATTAGTCGATGTTTATATGTCAACAACTACCGTGAAATAAGCCAAAATTAACACTTTTGAGGGGCAGAAGACTTTTAAACTGTAAATCCCTCACTGAAACATAGTGCTTGTCAGGAATTTTCAGATTACCTTGTAGTTGTTCATGGCAGTGTATTCTTGGACTCTTCTGGTGGCATGTAGCATCGGAGATGGGTGGCATAAATGGGGCCAGTGTGTATAGAAATTACTACTAATATTAATTCAAATTTTAATTGTTTTATTTTAGAATAGATGCGGAAAGGTCACAAATTTTCGACATTGCAGAAGTATGTTTTTGAAAAATGTTTTCAGAAAACCAATCTCCTATACTGATGTGATTATAGAGCTCCAGTTTAATTGTCCTGAATTAAAATTTACTGTGTTTTTTTTTTTTTTAATCCAAGCATTGATTTAATCACTTGTCATAAAATCATCAGTCTGTTTTCATAAAACCTAAGCAAGGGGAATGGGAGCAATGTTTTGCTTGCTGATTTTCCATTTTGGTAGTACTTTCTAAATTACTGTGGTGTGCTTTACATAATCCATCGCATGTGATAAAACTGCATTTTGCAAAATCTCTTTACAAATCTGCAGAGGATTTAAGCATTCTTTTTACAATCAGCACAATATTCCTCTGTTTGCTGTAGTGCCTTAAAATGTGCTCTTCAGTTATCAGATCATCTTTGGGTTCCTTCTTATATTCTCTTCAATTTTCAAATCATCTTTGGGTAACTTCTTTTTTCCTCCTTTCTGATACACAATCTATGATTATTTCTCAATGTGTTTTCTATATTTTTACCCTGGCAGAACAGTGTAGTTTTACCCATTTGTGTATATAGGTTTACAGCTTCCACTCGCTTGAAAATCAGTGTTGATTCCTTTTCTTTTCAGGCTGTGTTTTGCTCGGCCGGACTGACTCTTCTCCCCTCTCTTTGCAGCTGTGTGCATTGCAATGTCGTCTACTCTGATGTGGCGGCTCTCAAGTCTCACATTCAAGGTTCTCACTGTGAAGTCTTTTACAAGTGTCCTATCTGTCCCATGGCATTTAAGTCTGCTCCCAGCACACATTCCCATGCCTACACACAACACCCGGGTATCAAGATAGGCGAACCAAAGTAAGCAAAATTCATCTTTTACTGCACTTGGATATCTGTGGGATTGCTTTTCCTCGTGTGTTCGTGATGTGGAAGCGCCGTGCTGTGCATGCTGCCCTCCTGCTGGGAGTGTGGGGAGGTACATGGTCTGTGTTCTTGGAGGTTTGAGCTGGCAGTTTATTTGGCAAAGGTTAGGTTTCCAAGAACATAGTGATAACACTATTTTAAACTGTTTTTAGCAATGTTTTAACAATGTTTTAAAAACAGCACTACAATATTGTAATATGGTAGTTAGAAAAATATTTCAGGCAAGCTACTGGTCTGTGTCCTGCATTCTTATTTTTAATATAATTATTTCACATGCATTTTACTGTGAATTAAGGTAAAGTGATTCCTGAAGGAACAGCTTGGGCTGCTCAGCACCTAGGTAGAGATTTTGGTATCACCTGGTTGGAAGGGCAGAGCAGGATGATGTCGCGTGTGGCTCCCAGAGTGGCGCTCAGGACAGCACCGCGGTCCCGCCAGCACCATCAGCCCTGGGGGCTGGGGCTGCCTGGCCAGTGTGCAGAAATAAATGTGTTCAAGTACCTGAAGGGAGAATGCAGGGAGGACGGGGCCAAACTCTTCTCGGTGGCGACCAGTGACAGGACGAGGGGTAACGGGTGCAAGTTGAACACAGGCAGTTCCACCTCCACGTGAGGAAGAGCTTTGCTGTGAGGTGCCCGAGCCCTGGCCCAGGCTGCCCAGAGGCTGTGCAGGCTCCTGCTCTGGAGATCTGCAACCGCCTGGATGGACCCTGTGCCCTGCTCTGGGTGTCCCTGCTCCAGCAGGGGTTGATCCCTAGAGGTGCCTTCCAGCCTCAGCCCTTCTGGGCTTGTGTGATTCCTGAGGGAGCTGGGGTTTCCCGCGGGAGCTGGGCGGCTGC
>JAWLRI010000527.1:105728-115842 GCA_034781795.1 Crypturellus tataupa | reverse complement strand
CAGCATCCCGGAGCGGCTCCGGAGGGAGCGCGGCGCCGCGGGCACGGCCGGAGGCGGCAGCAGGGCTGGCGGTCGCCTGCTGCCCGCCGTGGGGATGCAGCAGCGAGAGGCATCGGCAGCGACGGGAGCGGCCGGGCAGGCGGCACCTCCCTGCGGGCGGCCTGTGCTTCTCTCATTTCCCCATGTGCCAAATCAAAGTGCGTTAGCAAGGAAAACTGCTTTCTGGCAATCCGTGGGAGCATCATTTGAAACAAAGGTGCTCAACTAATCACATTAGGCAAGCAAAGTGAGAATTAAACTTAACGTAACTTTAGCCTTTTTTCCTTCTCCCTATGAAACAGCCATTTTAACAGTCTCAGTTTTCATAAAAATAGCAAACCACTGAAGAAAATTACTCTTTAGCTATGTTTAGTGTCTGTTACTATTATTGTTGATGGTGTCTGCTAATGCTAGAGCTTGCTTTTCTTTAAACTTTTTTTAAATTAGAATGTGGTTCTGAATAGTAATATAACAATGAAATAAATTAAGGCTTTTGGTTCAGAGACCTGAATTTGCATTTTGAGGTGCAGGTCTGCATTTTGACAATACAACAGTAACCTCTACGCTAGTTACTTACATCTGTGTTAATTTTTTACTTTTTTTTTATTGTAGTCTATGCATGGAACGCTGAAAAGTGTTGAGGGGCCACCAAACCTGGGGATAAATTTGCCTCTCAGTACTAAACCTACAATGCAGAACTCAGCCAGTCACAACAAAGAGGACACAAAATCTGTCAACGGAACAGAAAAATTAGAGAGGAAATTGTCTTCGCCCATAAAGAAAGCGGAGTCTAAAAAAATTGCCAATCCTGGCTGGACGTGCTGGGAGTGCGATAGGCTCTTCACTCAGAGGGAAGTTTACATCTCCCACATGAGGAAAGAACATGGAAAGGTAATTGAGTAATATTAAATTAAAGAGAAGTGAGTGAAACCTGAAATATGAAGGGTTTTTTTTTCCAATTTAGTAGCGTATTGCATAGAACCATATAATCATTATGGTTGCAAAAGACCTTCAAGATGATCGAGTCCAACCGTAACCCTTCAACACCATCCTGCGAAACCATGTCCCTAAGTACCTCATCTACACAGTTCTTCAACACTTCCAGGGATGGGGACTCCACCACTTCCCTGGGCAGCCTGTTCCAATGCTTGACTACTCTTTCCATTTAGAAAGTCTTCCTAATACCTAACCTTTGCAGATGTTCCTGTAAATTCCATCATTATTCTTCTCTTTTCTCATCTCTATTGCACCTTTCTCTTTTATGCTGCTTAGTTTTTGTCATTTTCTATATAGTGAGAAAATCCGCAAATCTAGAAAAATCTATATAGTGAGAAAATTTTCGGTTAATTGCAGGCTTATTCAGCCAGCACAAAAAAATTCCTCCAAGAGGGAAAGGTGTTCCAGCATTCCTTCTGAGCCATATCCAGGTTCTTTTTCCTCCTTCGAGCCTTCCATAGTTTCTTATCTCTTGCAAATTCATTAACTGTCTGATCTAGGGAATCAAATCTTGTCTTGCCAGTCCAATGAAAGACAAACAGGATTTAATTTTAAAATGTAAACATGTTCTAAGGTCAGGCCAGTTTTCTGTTTCTTAGGCTTGCAGATTCTGTCAGCAAGTCAGCTGAGTTGAGCAATTGGAAACGTTATTTAAATGAGCTAGATTTGAGAGCTTTCTTAAAATTAATTGAAAGGAAAACATGGGAATGCTGTGTGCTCACATCATGAAGGACAGCTTGATGCCCTTGCTCTTCCAAGTAAGTGGAATGTTTTAAAGACCCCAGGTGAACGGTAGCGGAATTGAGTAATTTTCCTCTGTTACTGCTTGGAGGGAAGAGCGCTACAACATTGACTCGTTAAATTTGGCTTCAAAAGGAAAAGAATAGTAGAAAATGTGACCTCATAGCAGATTCAGTCCTCTTCCCTTTTTTATCATTTAGAAAATTACTCTGATAGGTATCCAGCCTCCTGTCCTCTCCATACGGATGGAAGTAGATCGATAGAGATAAGACATATAATGGTGGAAGCCTCTGATCTTTGTGAGTGGTCCCTTTTTTCTTGGTGACCGGTAAAATTTAGTCTTTTAGCAAGGAGGAACCTAGAGAATTTCAGTATGTTTGAAACAACTGTAGCTCTGTAAAAATGAGCAAAGGATAAAACAGTGTGTGCGGAGTGAAGCGTTAAACGTTCATATTGTTCCCCAGATTTCAACAGTCTTTAAGCAGGGACCATTAGCAACTCCACATGTTCTTTGTGAACACAGAAACCGTTCATTTTTCTGTGATACCTGGTGTTAAAAACTGGTAAATGAATGTTGGAATCTGTGTGAGTAATCTTCTTGCTTCTAGGTAAAATCTTTAACAAACCCTGATGATTGCAGACAGGAACCGTGAACAGATTTTTGTCAAAACTCTTCACCAAATTTCATTCTCTTCCAGTGAATTTGAAAGGTTTTCTAAAGATGATTCCAAGGCACTTTTAAATACCACTCATTCGACAAAACATATGTGCTTTTAAAAGTGCAATTTCAGTTGTGTTACAGAGCAAACTATTTCTGTGTTTTTTAAGATGACTGTAATTTCAGCATGAGTCTGCTGCTCTTGGAGAAGAATAGTATAGGTATATGTGGAGCATTAGATAATTATTGTGGTCAGATATTGGCCTAAAGGCCTATTTCAGTGTGTAGTTTAGTTATGTGCTTAGTATTTTATTCTCTGTTAAAATTGTTCTTCAGATAAAGTGGCAAGCTTATATATATTCAAATTAATCAGCTCCGTCTTTGCAAGACTAGTTTCTCCCAGACCCTCTTGAAGTTTCTGTGGTTGCCAGCTCTTTTCCAGTGGCCGTGCTCAGCACGTAGGTGTCGGGTCAGGGCTCGGGACGACGGATGGCAAGGGCTTGTTGCAAACTTGGTGGAGCCCGTGAGCTGTTCGGAGGCCTCTGTCACGCGAGGGACCTGCGGACACTGCTCTCACACGAGTCTGCACACACTCAGCTGCGCAGAAATACATCTCATTTTGTAGCATTTGTGCAAACGTGTTTCTGTGCAGAGACGGGTGTTTCTGGGCAAGGGTGGTTCTGCGATTCGTGCTCGCTCTGCCGTCCCCTCGCTGCCCGCAGGAGCAGCGGCTGCTTGTCCTGTGCGCACGGAGCCGCCGCGGCAGCATGAGCAGCACCGTGACGGGCAGCGAGCAGGCAGCAAATATGCAGAAAAAGAGTTCTTCAGCCCCTTAAAAGTGTGTGTAGGGCTTGAGCTTATTAACATTTAGAATTGAGGGTTTATTTTTTATCATTATTATTATTACTTTAGATTAGGCACAGAATGACTCATGTCACATTAAAATGTCCACACGGATTATCGTACATCTCCGTTGTTAGGAATACAACGAAGAAGTTAGTCACTTCTTCAGGAGCCAAGGACAGATGAGCCAAAGCTTAAGTGTTTTTCTCTGTGGAAAATGGTAGCTGCTTGTGCTTGGAGCTGCAGCACAGGGACAGCTGTTCAACGGAACAACATGGAATGGAGTTGTTCTCTAAAAGAGTCGAGATGGGTCCAGGTTTAAATGTTAATCCGAGTCTTCCCCTCTGTGACCTTGCTTGGAATAGTGGAACCAAGTTATCAGTGTTTCATTTCCGTATGAGCTCCAAGGCATCAGAAAACTACAGGTCTGGGCTTGAGAAATCCCTGTGCAAGGAAGCGGGCAGCCTGAGGGGCCTCTCCGCCTTCGCTGCGGGTGGCAGGACAGAAGGGCCGTTGGGACCAGCCCTGCGTGCGAGGCGCTGCCGCGCTGGCCGTCCCGAGGGCGCACGGGCAGGAGCGCCACTTCCCCTTCTTAACCAACGTGTTTTTCTTCTTTTTTCCCCTCTCTAAAGCAAATGAAGAAGCATCCCTGTCGGCAATGTGACAAATCTTTCAGCTCGTCCCACAGTTTATGTCGTCACAACCGTATCAAACACAAAGGCATCAGGAAGGTTTATACGTGCTCGTAAGTTCTGCTTTTATTTATTTTTTGAAGATATGTAGAGACAGAGTGTTCTTTGCTGCATTTCCTTCTTGACTGTATAAAAGCAAGTGTGTCATTCATTCAGATTAATCAGTTAGTTACAGATATGCAGATGGCCCATGGCATTTGGGCTGTTCTGCATGCATAAAGCAGAGCAAGCTACTCCGAATGCACACGCATCAAGTGGAGTTTGCTGCCTTTGAGGTGCTTTCAAAGCAAATGAGGAATGTAACTGAATTGAAGGTCCCCCGCCTTTCACAGTGGTGAATTTGGTTTTCAGATTTCTCTCAGATACCTTCTCGCTACAGAAGCCAGTATTAACATAAAGCAATTTGAAACATCTAAAGATGCTTAATCAACTCTAAGTAGTTGGAGAGGCGACACGTAATTTGATAGAAGAATATGTCAATCAGAAGAGCTAGATGGTGTAAGCTCTGTGCCAAGCCCCTACATCCCTGTCCTGCAGGTGGGTGCTCTCTTGGCAGAGAGCAGTTGTAGCTCAGGATCCCTGCAGCTGCTTGCAGAGAAAGATACTGACTTCTAAATATTTTTTTAGTGCTTGCTGCTTTGTTTAGCTTCAAACTTTAGGGGAGAGAATCTGAAAGAGCCCGGCAGCCTCCCTGCCTTTTCCCGGAGTTGAGTTTGGCCATCCCTCTTGCACATCTGGCCAGTAGCACTGAGCCCCCGCGCAGCTCCGTGCGGCACCGCTGGGCCCAGAGACGCTCCCGCGTCCCCAGCGGGGTCTGGACGTGCTGCACCTACTGCCGGTGGGTCGGGAAGGGCAGGTGGGGCCAGCTGGAGGCTGGTGGGCAGCCGAGGTCCAGCGCGGAGCGAGGCCGGACATGGAGGAGGCATGAGGTGGTGCCGGGGCTGCCGCGCAGCCTGCCCGCAGCACGGCGGCCTGCAAGAGGCTGGGAGCGCTCCCTGCAGAGCCCGCTCCTACCACAGAGCCCGTTCACACCCCTGGGGCGCCGTCCTGTCCCTGGGGCTGCGTCCGAGCGGGTCCGTCTTGTCCTCCTGCAGGCACTGCCCCGAGTCAAGACGAACTTTCACCAAACGGCTGATGTTGGAAAAACATATTCAGTTAATGCACGGCATTAAAGACCCTGATGTGAAAGAAATGACTGAATCAGCCAGTATGGAAGAAAGGGAAGTAAAAGAAGATACAAAGGTAATGACTTCCAAGTCATTCTTCCAAGTGTTCTGTATGGTGGAAATTTCCACCTGTGAGATCATATCCTGAGCTGACAGCAGTGGCACAAGTGCAGATGTTTTAAAAAATAGGCCGTTCGTTGTCTTTTACATGACTGTTTTTTAGGGCAACAATATGTTAGTCTAACTCGCAACGATCAGAGATGATCTGCCACATGAAACCTTATGTATGAAATAAAAACATGATTAAAATGTAGTTTCTGGAGGTTGTCCTGGAGCGGTCTGGCATTCCTACAGAGCTAGTTTATTCTGCACCACGTACACAACTGCAGCCTCCTGTGTAGCTGGATGCAGTTGTGTTTGCAAATGCTTGCTCAGGTCCAACCAGTGCCTTAGATACTGTAACTCAATTGGAGATGCAATATATGTTTTACATATGATTTATAGTAAATATGTATATATTTATTTCTCTAATATGTACATTATCTAGTTACTTGTGTGATTTCAAATACTGTATTTACCAAAGTTTTACTGGGGAAAGGTTTTAATTGGGGAAGGTTTTTGAAGGTTGCAAGTCATGACTCTTAAAGAATTGAACTCTCTATTTATGGTTAATGAAATCTTCTTTGCCCTCCTTAGGTTCCAAGTCCAAAGCGCAAATTGGAGGAGCCCGTCCTGGAGTTCAGGCCTCCGCGCGGCGCAATCACTCAGCCGCTGAAGAAGCTGAAGATCAATGTTTTTAAGGTGCACAAGTGCGCTGTGTGTGGCTTTACAACAGAAAACCTTCTGCAGTTTCACGAACATATTCCTCAGCATAAATCTGATGGCTCCTCATACCAGTGCAGGGAGTGTGGACTCTGCTACACGTCCCACGTGTCTCTCTCCAGACATCTCTTCATCGTGCACAAGCTGAAGGAGCCTCAGCCAGTGTCGAAGCAGAACGGCTCTGGGGAGGATAATCAGCAGGAAAACAAACCCAACCACGAGGACGAGTCGCCTGACGGGGCCGTGTCGGACCGCAGGTGCAAAGTGTGCGCAAAGACGTTTGAAACTGAAGCGGCCTTAAATACTCACATGAGAACACATGGCATGGCCTTCATTAAGTCAAAAAGGATGAGCTCAGCTGAAAAGTGATGCGATTGTTTGGGACGCGCAGGAATCTCTCTCCACATTGGAATATTAATGACATTTTTGTTACAGAAAGTTCACCGTATAATAGTGTTAACAGTACTGGTCAGGCTGTTGCAATATATTCTGCATAAATGTCCTCTTCACCTCATTGTCTATACCCTCTAAACATCAAAGCAGTATTTGCGTTTAAAAGAGTTTGTATATATTTAAACTAATAACTTTTATACTCTTTGTTACGTGTTTGTATCGGTACCTAGTGGAAAACCTGTTCTTTGTTCTCCTTCCGTTTTTGTAGCAGGTTTCTTGGGTGCAGAGCTCTTGGTGCTGGGGCAGTTCCCAGGCCCGCTCGGCGCTCGGGGCGGCCGGGAGCGGGCGGCAGCGCTCGAAGAGGCCGGCCCTCCCGCCAGGGAGCTCTGATCCTGCTGCTGGTGGCTGCGGCCCACGCGGAGCATCAGGCGGGTGCAGGGACGGGAGCTGCGGGATGGGGGGCTGCAGGACCGCGCGCCCTCGAGTAGCCGCAGGTGCTGCCGGTCGGAGCTCAGACCGTTACGGACACGCTGAGCTGCTCTGGGGCAAGCACGGGAGATATAACTAGAGGACTAGGGTTATAATTGCGATGTTTTTTGTTGTGTAACTTATTAACCATCACAGAGAAGCGAGTGAGCAGCATTTCACATTCTCCCTTCTGCTCGTGGAGGCCGCGGGCCCTCGCTGCAGGGTTGGAGCGTCCCGGTGCTCCGTGTCTCGCAGCCCCTCCGGCGTCGCTGCCGTCACCGGCACCACAAGCAGGAGCTGCCCCGCGCTGCCCCTCGCACACACCAGTCTCCATGAGAGTTGCATTTCCCGTTCGTTTTTGCATTTTATACCTTGTATGTATCCCTAAACAAATTTTGTACTTTTTTTAAAAGCAAATTGTGTATATATAGATAGCTGCATGAGATACAGTAGTAATTGTTTGGTTCCTTAAAAGTCTTGCTGCTGTCAGATGTTATTATACACTATGTCCATTATAACTGTATTAAACACATTTCATATGTAAATAAATGTGGAGCATTTTGCCCCTAAAGGTTTGTGAGATTCTGTTATTCATGATTAAATTTTAACAGTTTTAAGATAGAAATGTTGGGAAAAGAATGAGAGACCTTCTCAGCTTCCTGTGCAGTTGGTAATCATCCTGGGGGGGGCGTGCCAGGTGCACTACTTGGGCTCCCCCTCATCCCCACTCCTGCTTTGCTCTGTCAGCAGGGGCCAGGTATCCCATATGTGACTCAGCTCCTGAGAGGCTCCCAGGTTTTTCCTCTTGAGAGGCTCCCAGTGCGGGCAGCAGGGGCTGAACTGCCCTGTGCTCCCTGTCCACGTCCGCGCTGCATGTACGAGCAGGGAGCAGCTTCAAGGGCAGCTCTGCCCCAGACTGGGGTCCTCCGCTGCGAGCAAAGGCCGGCGGGAGCGGGAAAACCACGGAGCCGGCTGGGCGAGAGCTCCTGCACGGGCTCTGCCGCTTCCCTCAGGTCCAACTGGAACCAAAACAGAGATCTGCACGGGCGGTTTGTGTCGCAGGGCTTCGTGCCTGCTGTCACTTGCCTCGTCCGCTGCAGATTTTTCTGTCTGTATTTTTCCTTCTGCACCCCTTTCCCCAGGGTGTCAGGAGCAGCTGATGAGTGGGTGTAAAGCCACCCTTGCCCTGGCAGAGGGATCGTTTGTCCTTTGTTGCCTTGAAGCCCCTCATGAGCACTCAGGTGCTCGACACAGTGCCTCAAGTCCAACCATCAGGGAAGGCAGAAATCGAAATGGGGCTGAAGGCGGGTGAAACAGCGAGAGAGCAGCAGTGCTGGGGTTGACACGTGCTGAGATCCCTCCATCTGCCCAGGGCCAAGGCAGAATTCAGGGTCACAGTGGAGCCCGTGCTGCACGGACGCGTTTCCCCCTGCTCCATGCGTCCCTGTGCAGCCTCCAGACCGTGGCCACAGGGTACCCAGCCTTGGTCACAGCCCTGGGCTCCGTCCCGTCTGCCCTGTCCCTCCTGCCCCCTTCGCGGGTGCCCATCAGCATCGGGCTTGCGAATGCTGGGAAAGGCCAGTGCGGGGAGCAGGAGCCGGGAAGCAGGAAACATGAGACACACGGGACACGAGGGACAGGCAGGACAGACGAGACACATGGGACATGCAGGACGCATAGACATGCAAGACGCTTGGGACAGAGGGGACACACAGAACACACCAGACATGGGACACGCAGGACATGTGGCACACGTGGGACATGCAAGACACGCAGGACACGTGGGCCATGCAGGACACGTGGGGCACACAGGACACGCGGGACGCAGACCATGGAGCAGGCAGTGCTGTTCCTGCGCAATGCAGGGCTGCGGGGCCGCACGTTGCTTCCCGGGCGCGTGCGGCTGCGGCCAGAGCTGCATGGGCTGGGCGCTATCCGCTCGCCTCTGCGGGAGTTGGGGCGCTCGAGATTTGGTTTGAAAAGGGTTTTACAGAGCGCTGACCTTTGCGGGCTGTTAGCATTGCCTTTCGCACTGCGCCTCGCACATGCGGGGCTGTGTGCCAATAACGGGACGCAGCAAAACCTGTTTGATCCTAAAATCTTTCTCAAATATTAGGACACGTTAGGGGTGAGCTCTTGTGTTTGAATTTCGGATGATTATTAAAAGGTTATCCACCCAGGGTCCCACAAGGATGGAGAGTGGAGAGCAACAAGAAGCAGCTAGAGCCCCAGCAAGCGCGAGGCGCTCGACCCGCATCCCTGGAGCCTTCCGGGGGCAGGAGCTGCCTGCGCCTTCCCCCTGGGACAAGGCCGTGTCCTCCCCCTGCGGACGGAGTGGCCGCATGGCCCTTCATGAGGCAGTCGGTGGGAGTAGGACGGGATGTCCCCGCTGTGCCTCTGCCGCAGGCAGGACCCTGCGCGGTGACAGGAGCCACAGCCCCACAGGTCTCTGGCATGCCCGGGCTCCAACAGAGGCAATTTTGATGGAGAACATCTGTGCGGAGCTAAATGCGACCGTTAGCAAAATGGCCTGAACTCTGTCTCCCCACAGATGTGCCCCCTGACGCAATTGGGCAGGACCCTTTATCCAGTTCGTCTGTTGCGCACGGCAATATTTCCAGTTCTAAGCGATGGTCGCTTCACCAGTTAAAACGTGGAGCAATTCCTGACAAATGCAGTGAGGTCATAACCGGAGGAGCTACTTTCTCCAAATATCACTCAATCATTGCATTTGCATTTGCATTTGCAACCTGCTGCTACCAGAGGAATGGCCACAGCCTTTATATGCATGGAAATGTCTCCTCAGGGAGCAGCTTCGGGATTGCTCGCCTTCCCAAGACCAGTCCCGGCTCCTCGCACGCAGCACCAGGCACCTTCCTGCTCATAAAGCCAAGAAGCATCAAACAGCCCTTATGGCTGGAGGCCAAAATAGTCCAGATCCTCTTACGTGGTGCCGTGCATGAGCCCACCAAGTGTCATCACATACATAATTTCTTCCTGCTTTCTTAGGTAGTGCTTGGCTGCAGCTGCTGAGCGCAGGTTATCCAGCAGCGATGTCAGTACCACCACCAGGCAGCCGCGCCACCGGTGCTGCTGATGTGCCCGGGCAAAACGGCTGCGGGAAGAGCTCAGAGACTGATGAGCATGAGAGACCACAGCAAAACGGTAAATAGAGGTGTGGATAAACCTTTAAAAAAAAAGAACAAGCCCGTTTAGGAAGGAAAGCTCATGGCCAAGCCCTGGGGAGAGAGAAGAGGAGAGGAGAGGAGAGGAGAGGAGAGGAGAGGAGAGGAGAG